>BROF01002242.1:140640-152409 GCA_024346535.1 Eptatretus burgeri
CTCTCTCTCTCTCTCTCTCTCTCTCTCCGCCTCTTGGCGTCACCTAGAGTGGCCCAGCTGTTAGCCTGGACGAGCTATTTGCATGGTCAGTGTAATGACAACAAAAGCGTAATCGGTGATATTTACTGGCTATGGATACAGCTTGTCAAACAGGAAGCCACAGCCAGCTTTCTGTGAACTCCCTTTGTTTTGACAACAATTATTGACTGGCAAGGAAGCTTTCCTTCATTGAGGTTGAGCTGGTTTGGAAGACAAGCATAGAAAACAGATCAAGTTCAAAATAGGCAAAAAGTAGAATCAAGGTGAACATGAGAATGGGATGGAGATTGAGATCGTTTGTTTGTTTATTTTTAACATATTTATGCTATTGAGAATCATTCAGAGCTCATGGAAAATGCACTATACCATCTGCTTGCATAACACACGAATATGCCATTGTGTTTAAGCAGATGGAAGTTCTTGCCAAATGCATTCCCTTCAATCCTGTTGATCCCTTATATAATTGGTGCCGGGAGGAGATCTGCGAGTGATGTGGGACATATTTGATGTTGAAGGCTTATGATAATTATAGTCCCATTGTATACCCTGATTCTGTCTGTCACTATAAGATTGTAGCTATGATCAAAAAGCCAGCATGAGATTGGCAACACGTTTTATCACTGATGTCAGCAACAAGTGCATCAGATGATGAAATAATGATTACACAATTATGATAGCTATATTTGTCCACTCAAATTTGAAGAATGGCAATGCATTTTCATATCAAAAGATATTGATCATTTATGAAGAGATACTGTTTATTTTGCAAACAAATTAAACTGGCTGCAAATCCAGACACAAAATCACTTATTTTATCATCTGCAGTTCCTAATTGAGGCAGAAATGTACGAACGAAAAGGAAACTCAAAAAGGGTCTACTTTTGTCAACAATGCAATGAAACCTTTAACATTAACAAGTAAAGAGATGATAATGATTGAGATACAAACTATTTGCTGGTGGTTATAATACAAATGCTATTGATAATACTGTGGCAGAAATTGCATCAGTTATGTATAGCATCAGTTATTATAAATCCTCAGTATAGCATCAGTTATTTCTTAACTGTATATAGTTAAGCGTATCATAATCAGGATGGATATGGTATGCATTGTGTGTGTAATCGATTGATGTCTACCTTCCCTAGTGTTTTCTCTCACCCCAGCCTCCCTTCTTTGTTACATGTTATTTACCTGCATCTGTCATTCTTTGTCCCCCCCACCCCTTTCCCCCAAAGCAAGCAGAACTTTTTCCACTGACTAGCATAGCGCTCCATAAGCCTGGGGAAACACTGCTCAAAAGGTGTTCACACCCCCTCAAAAAGGCAACCAAGAATATGCCATTGTGGCACATATAAAATATGCCATTGTGGCACGCCACACCTAAGGGGCACCTATAAATTCATAGATTGAAAGGCATTCACGCCCCCTTAGAAAGGCAACCAATCAGCTCAGGGGCACAAATAAATGTGGATCAGGAAGGTCTGAAGGCATAGTTATGTGCCTCGAGGAGCCAATAAAAGATGGCTCGCTCACTCATATGGTTTGGCTCACTTGCTTGTGGATGGCTGTGGTTCACTCATCAAGATCACCGGTTCGTCTGTCCATCCATTCTGACCGCCAAAGCTCCTGAGATTTGTGGCATCCATGCTGAACTCCTCAAGGCTGGCGGAAACACTGCACTTGTGTCGTTGCATGCAGTTCTGTGCTCTGCCTGGAACACAGGCATCATCCTAACTGACTGGAAGAGGGGCCTTGTTGTCCCTCTCTGGAAAGGGAAGGGTGATCGCCAAGACTGCAACAACTACTGAGGGGTGACGCTGCTCTCAGTGTCGTGCAAGGTCTTTGTTCGGACAGTTATCGATAGGATTCGCCACCATCTGCTTGAGCACCAGCGTCCAGAGCAGTCAGGCTTTACACCAAAGAGGTCAACGATTGACCGCATCCTTGCTCTTCGGGTCCTCACCAAACGCAGATGAGTGTTTTAGCAGTGAATGCTTGCAGCATATATTTATCTCTGTAAAGCGTTTGATTCAGTGAATTGGGATTCCCTCTGGAAGATTCTTGTTCTTAGTGGGGTGCCACCAAAACTAATCAATGTGATGTCTGAACTACACTCTGGTACTGAGAGTGCTGGGAGATGTGGTGATACCATCTCTGACTTGTTTCCAGTTGTTGCTGGAGTTCATCAGGAGTGTGCACTGGCCCCACACTTTTCAGCGCTTGTATGGACTTCTATGGATTGATTCTAGGGAGAATGTCGGAGAGATCCATTGTATGGATTGATTCTAGGGAGAATGTCGGAGAGATCAAGCTGTGGTGCATCATTTGGGAATGTCAAGATCGCTGACCTTGATTTCGCAGATGATGCAGTCATCTTTGCGATCCTTTTGGGGGCCCTCGAGGTGCTGAATGAGGAGTCGGAACCACTGGAATTATGGGTTTCTTGGGTCAAAACTAAGTTCCAGGCTTTCAGTGACATCTTGGATGCTGCTGTCCTGTCTGTGTCTGTTTGTGGTGAGGATGTTGAGGTCACAGAGAGATTTGCTTACCTTGGCAGTGATATTCATGTCTCTGCTGGCTGTGAGTCAGAGGTCAATAGACGTCTAGGTCGGTCCTGGGGAGTCATGGATTCACTGGATAATGGGAAGTAGCACTGCCGGTACCTGTGGGGGAGGACGAAAGTCGGAGTCTTCAGGTCCTTGGTGCTTCCAGTCTTGCTCTATGGATGCGAGACTTGGACTGTGACCAAGGATCTGAGATGGAGACAATTCTTTTGGTACTAGGTACCTTCGGAGAATCCTTGGTTATCGCTGGTCGGACTTTGTGTCCAACGAGCGGTTGCTGAGAGAGACTCAAATGAGATTTATTACCTGCATAGTCCGTGAGCATCAGCTGCGGCTGTATGGACATGTGGCTTGTTTTTCTGACGCTAATCCTGCTCACCAAATTCTCTCAGTGAGGGAGCCTTGTGAGTGGGGGACGCCAATGGGCTGACCACGTGCCTCGTGGTTGCAGTAGGTTGATCAGCATCTCAAGGAGATGGGGATTTGCCAGGCATCTGCCTGGGGGATAGCCAGATTAAGGTCCTTGGAGTACTGGCAGAAATTGGACACAGTGACGTGCTGCTCCAGCGCATGCTCCCATACCTGACCTGACTCAGCACCTCTTCTCCCACTCAGCATGATGCTCACCAACATGTCTTTTTCTCATGCACCTCCCTTTCCTCCTCTTTCCGCTCTCTCTTTTCAATCGGCCCCAAAGCTTATCTTTTCGTCATGTCTCCGGTGTCGACTTCCCTTCTGTGCGAACCATGAACCCCATGTGATGCATTGACAAGATCCTGCACATCACGCATACCGGAGGGTCAAGGGGGATATTGGAAAGGAAATGTGGTAAGAGAAAATGGGGGACATTCAGCAAAGGAAATCACAAAGGAACAGCAGGGAGAGAAGGTGCTTACTTCTTGACAAAATCATCATCTTGACATCTTGACATCTTGACCATCTTGACAAGGCTAATGGAAAGGGATTTCCATAACATGCTAGCTAACATTAATTAAGAAATATCTACTTAATTGACTCTCCCCCAATTAACTCATTATGGGCGATCTCCATAACAATGTATAAGAATTGCACATGATGCATCTTGGCTTTATTCAATGAATGCAAAATCTTATTATTTTGTTCTCAAAGCACGAACAGTTTGTTGCTAAGTAATAATGTATTGAGTTTCATCGCCATTTGCTGCAAACATGATTATTCAATTATTGACACAAACTGCATAAGCTCTATCTCAATAAATATTTGCACTTCTTAAACCTGTTTCTTCACTGGATTGTCTCTTACAATCAGCACTAATTGGCCTGATTAAAACGGGTATGAGCAGGAGCCATCCGTAAATTGAATGGCTCTGTTGGCACTGATGTTTTATCAATGAAATGGCCCAAAACCACAAATAAATCTTCACAGAGAGCTCTCCATTCAACACAAAGGCAGAAAACGTATACGTGGTAAAATGTAATTTACAGCAATAAAATAGAGTCCATCAAATATTCCAATAATTTATGGACTATCTATCTGTATCTCTGAGTATCAGATATACCAGAAACACAACTAGAGGGTGCAAGTACTGCAAATTCATCCACTGCATGTGAACAACGAAGCTGAAAGGATTGAACTGCAAACGTGAAACATGCCTGCTATGCTATGATTAACTCTGAGTCTTTTTTTTAAATAATCTAAGGCTCATGGCCAAGGAGCAGATACATATCTCACATGCAGGACAAAGGCATTAGGGAACATACGTGTGCTTTTACATTACTAACTGGAACATTATAGGAGACAGCAGTCAAATCAACATCACTTAGTATTTCCACCTTCGATCCCAGCATCGTGAACTCAGTCAATCAATCAATTTCAATTTTTTTTGGGGGGGGGGCACTTTCATTTTGAAGAGCATTATCAAAGTCCTTTACTAAGAAATAAGAGGTATAAAAAAACAGCCATCAAAAAGGGAGGATTTTAAGAAAATGATTTAAAACAATCATTGATCAGGTCATGTTCGTTTTAAAAGGCAGCGAGTTCTGAAGTTGACAAGCAGACCTGAAGAATGCTAGATTGCCAAACATCTTCAGGATATTGTGAGAAATGCCAGAAGATTCCCATTATTAGATGTGCAGCTTTCCTGAGGGATGAAAGGTATGTTCAGGGTAGCAACATAGTATGGAACCAATTTAAGTTGGCTTTAAAGGTTTTCATTGTTTGGAGTCAAGTTTTTGTAAGATTGGAATAATATTATCAAATTTCCGAGCTTGAACCACTAGCTTGGCTGCCATATTCTGAATAGGTTGTAAGGATTTGAGAGAAGAGGTGGATATGCCTGCTAACAGCAAGCTGCAGTAATCCAAGTGTGACGTTATAAGAGAGCCTGAACAAACGTTTCAGGAGTCCTATGATTTAAGCATTCGTATATTTCAGCAATATTGTGGAGATGGAAGAAAATAGATTCACAGAATTTATTAATCTGTGCAATATAGGAAAGTGTTGGTGGTGATCAGGTGGTGCATAATCCCTAATTGGGGTTGAAGCTTTTCAAGAATGGATGAGTGTTCAAGAACCAGCATGTCAGTCTTTGCAGAATTTGTTTGAGAAAATTCATGGAAATTAATGTTTGAAAAACAGAGATAAAGCAATTCAGAGTTGAAAAGAGAGCAATCTTCAGGATCAATGGAGAGATAGATCTGCCGACCGTCAGGGTAGTGACATTATTTAGCAGATTATCAACACAAGAGTGAGAATAATTGCCAATTTTGGGGGAACCAGGTAATAAAAATGGAGGGAATTGGTTGAGGGAATTTGAAAGTGTCTGGTAAAAAAAAATTGAGACCAATTGTTCACAATCATCAGGAGGGTGTGAAAGCAGAATTTCCTATGGTTCCTGATGCAAGTCATGGTTCCTTTGCTGAACAGATTGGCAGTTAGCCCACACATGTACAGTGCATGTAATTTGGCTTGCGTGTCTGTGGGTATTTGTGTTTTTGACTTGTATGCACTCCTAAACCGCTGGACAGAATTCGTTGAAATCTGGTGGTTGTATTTGGGGTGTGTCTGTGAGGGATTAAGCATTTAAAATTTATTTGTAGTCACAGGGGAATGAGGAGTGTGGGGATGACATAATTTCTCTATGTAAATGTGTACTCTATAGCGCCACCTGGTTGTGGGAGAGGATATTACAAGTCACCTGTGGAGTTGATGCAATTTTGCACTGTACACGTGACAGTGCAAGTGCTTCACCGACCACTGACAGAGGGAGGGGGTATTACACTCCTGTAGTGAGCAGGTTCTTATCGTTGAAATAATTTCTTGCCGAAGTGTTGAATATTAATACAGTTGATGTAATGTCATTTAATAGGCTTCAACCACAAAAGAATTATCAGAAAAAAGTATTTTAGCATCAATATCAGATCAATATTGCAATGATAAAATGACATGAAGAGTATAACCATGAAGATGGATGTGACAGATAATTTGTTGCCACAGATTGAAAACATCTCTTGATTGGATAAATTTTTGTAAAATTGGATCATGGAATTCAACAAAATGATTGTTAAAATTCCTTACAATCAGTATCTTTCAACGATGGATCAGCAGGGTTGACAGCAAATCTAAAAAGTCATCAATAAATGAAGCATTTAGTGGATCAGTATGTGATCACCAGTTCATATTTTATACACAAACCGACAGATGTGCAAGATGGTTTAGAAGATTGATGTGAAGTCACAGAATAAGTTGTAAGAGTTGACAAGGATACACACGCAGCACGTCCAACTCGATCATGCTCTCTTGGGAAATGAGAGAGGTTATAACTAAAGCCTATAGGTAACTACTGTATATCAGCGGATGTTGAGAAGTTTTACCAGATATGTGAGGACAAAACAAATCTATATCCATATCTGAAATTTTCTCAAAAAGGGCAAGAGACTTGCCAATGATAAGTGTGCAAAAAATGAGAAACCCAGACACAAGAAAAAACCAGTGCCAAGGAAATCATTACCTTCCGATTACACTGAGGCCTTCTCTATTCCTCGTTATCATTCTGAGTTTGTCACAGATCACACCCACCTGATCATTGAATACTGATCCATCTCACACTCTGAACTTAATTCTCTTGAGTCTTGACCAACTCATTATCCTCAACATTTCTGTATCGGCACCTCAAGGATCTTCTAGGCATTTCCTTGTTTCTACTAATATGACCACTTCACAACCTACCAACCACATCTCTCTGCGAAGTGATACTTTGGCAATTATCCCACACTGAATAGGAGGACCTATTCCAGTTCTATTCAAAATTTCCTTCGAAATAGTTTTGTCTCTCTTCATAGCCTTCCTTCGGCACCACTGCAATTACTAATACCATTCTTCTTGACATGACTTTAAAATTCACTCCACCAAACCTGGAAAAATGTTTAACCCGAATTGGTTCAACCATCACTGTCTTCCTCCTTCCATCACAAAAACTTTTGCTTCCCAAAATAGAAAATTTCCACTTGCTATAAAATCTGTGCAGCCTATATTAAAGCACACAACCATCTTCGATGTCGTAGAGGGCTGGCAGGATGTCATAGAGGTATGCAAACTCTCCTCTAAGCTGTCTAGCCTGGGATTGAATCCCAACACAGCAATAAACTGTCATCCCAGTGTTTAACAGGCAGGGTGGTTCATCAATGTGTATGCCGAATCTTGTATGGATCTTAAACTGGTATCCTGTCTACCAGCATTAGTTGGTGGAAGTTAAATATC
The DNA here is from genome assembly GCA_024346535.1 of Eptatretus burgeri. Lineage (NCBI taxonomy): Eukaryota > Metazoa > Chordata > Myxini > Myxiniformes > Myxinidae > Eptatretus > Eptatretus burgeri. The sequence goes on from BROF01002242.1 coordinate 147,981, forward strand.
CCACAGTGCCCTTTGCCAAGAGTAGGTGAGCTATCCTTGGCATCCTGAACAAATTCCAAATTCCTGCCATAACTACTGCTGAAAAGGCAATGGCAAACCACCCAGTGCAACCTTTGCCAAGAAACAGTTTGGGCAGCACTGATGCTCTGTAACAGAGGATGTAACATTGGAATCACAATCAGATTATCTTCATCCACTGCTTGTCTGGATAAGTCATTTTAGGCCTCTCTGGAACACATACTTTTTCGTCTTTGGTAAAATGCATTTCACAATTTCTATGAATCTTCTTTATCAAAAATTCTGACAGTTGTGTTTCTCCAAGGCAGAAGCCTTTGCCATTCTTTTTCCCAGTATCAAATCCATGATTACAATACTCGGGTTCTTGATACTGCCCCCACCAAATCAAATGGTGATGCCGGTATTCTCGAGGTTAAATTGATGGCATCTGAAGGAATATTCAATCATGTCATCTTAATATAATGGAAAAAACATCCACTTCACTGTATCGAGTCCATTGGCATGGAATGCTATCCAAGTAAACTTGGTGAATATTGCTAAATATAGGAGTCCATCTTCACAGGCAATAAGTACCGCACACATAACCTCAGCAATCACTATCAAAAATGGCCTCAAGCTAATAATAAAATAAAGAATTGCAATGGCAATGGCTATTCAGATAATTGCGTTAGATGACAAATATAATGCTTTCCCGAAAGCAGATAGTTTCCTCACTTCCTTATATAATATAACATCAACCAATGATCGACAAATAGAATGTGTCTTCTGTTCAAATTCTAAGTGAACAACATCTCGATGGCTATTCCAGCAAGTCTGGTATTGCACTCAAGCGGATTGGTAGGGATTGCAAGCAACCACCTCTCTTCAGGACTGGTCTCCCATATCTACTGCTTCTGACGTTAACTCAGCCTGGGAATTCTTCCACAGAATCCTGCTCTCTCTCATGCACAGATTCATCCCATCTCATCTTCAATTATCCTACCCTTCTTCCCTGCCCATGGTATATACTGAATCCTGTAGTGAGGCAGTTGCTCTGAAACAACAGGCCTTCTCTTCCTGGAAGACTAATCTGACCGAAGGCAATCTCAGTGCATTCCAAAAAGTCTGCAACAAGTGTGTGTACACTCTCAGGAGAGCCAGAAAACAACATCTGTCCAACCATTAAAATGAACTTTCAAACTTGTCTCCCTCTAAAAACTGATGGCACCTTGTCAGGTATGTCCATTGTGTGCTCCTCTTTTATCCCTTCCCTCTTCAAATGGCACCACAGCCGACTTTTCTCGTGAGAAGGTTGAATGTGACAATTCTGTGTTTGCTTCCAAATCTTGTGTCCCCAACCCCTCACTCTCGGTTTCCATCTTTCCCTGTCATTCCCAACTGCTCATGGACTGTGTCTTTTGCGCTTGAGAATGTAGAGCAGTTTCTGGCAAAGCTAGTCTCTGTGCAGCTGGACTGAAGGGCATCAGCTTATGAGTCCTAACACCTGCTCTGCTGCTCTTTCACATCCTCTTTCTGCTCTTTTCACCAGATCGTTTGCCTGAGGTCATCTTCCGTCTCCTTGGAAGGCAGCCAACATCACCACATTGCAAAAGCAAGGTGCAATTACCGATCCCCTTAACTACAGACCTATCAGCTGACTTCCAATCATCAGCTAGGTTATGGAATCCTTCATCGCAGTTGACATAAAATCCTTCCTTTTCTCCACTGGCTTCATGCCAGGTCATCAATTTGGATTCAGACTAGGTCACTCCACCTTGGATATGCTGATTATACTCAGGTCATCAATTTGGATTCAGATGAGGTCACTCCACCTTGGATATGCTGCTTATACTCTCCCAACAATGGATGGAGGCCATCAATGTCAGATGTGAGATCAGAGCCATCTCTCGAGACAAATCTTGAGCTTTGGATACAGTCTGGTATCCCGCCTTTCTCTCCAAACTCTCAGCCTATGGCATCCAAGGCGAACTCCACATATGGCTGACTGACTTCCTCTATTCTCTAAGCCAATGTGTGGCACTCAATGGAATCCTTTCTTCTCCTCCCGGTCATGGCTGAAGTTCCCCAAGGCAGTGTTCTGGGCCAATCCTATTCCTTATCTTCATCAACGATCTCCCTAATTCTCTGGAAAATCCTTTTTATCGACAGTGCCTTCAGAAAGTATTCACACCCCTTGACTTTTTCACATTTTGTTGTGTTACAGCCTGAATTTAAAATGGATTAAATTGAATTTGTTGTAACCAATCTACACAAAATACCCCACAATGACAAAGTGAAAATATGTTTTTAGAAATTTATACAAATTGATTAAAAAGCAAAAGCTGAAATGCCTTGCGTCAATTAGTATTCAATAAGACCACGGTCCTTCTTGCCCAGTTGTTCAGTATGGTTGGATGGCCAGGTATAGGAAGAGTCTGGGTAGTTCCATACTATCTCCATTTCCTAATGATGAAGCTCACTGTGCTCTTGGGAACTTTCAACACTCTAGAAATGGTTTTATACCCTTCCCCAGCTCTATGCCTCCTGACGATTCTATCTCGGAGTTCTACGGATAGTTCCTTGGACTTCATGGAAGAGTTGCTGCTCTTACATGCACTGTCAACTCTTGGACCTGAAATAGGAAGGTGTGTTTCTTTCTAAATCATGTCCATTCATTGGTCACAGGTGGACTTCAATCAAGTTGTAGAGACATCTCAAGGATGATCAAAGCAAACTGGATGCACCTGAACTCAACTTGGCATGTCATAGCAAAGGGGTTGAATACTTATTCATGCAAAACATTTTAGATTTTCATTCGTAATTATTTGGAAAATTTTCTAAAAACAAGTTTTCCTTTTTTCATTGTGTGGTTTTTTGTGTAGATCAGTGACAAAAAACCATCAAATTTAATCCAATTTTAATTCATACTGTAACACCACAAAATGTGACAAAAGTCGATTGGTGTGAATACTTTCTGAAGGTACTGTATTCGCTGATGTCGTGACATCCCTCATCTTTCAGACAGACAGACAGCAGCTTCGTCCCTCTCTTCAGACTTTGATAGAACCACAAGCTGTTCAAACATTTGGAGTGTATATATATATATATATATATATATATATATATCTCTCTCTCTCTCTCTCTCTCTCTCTCTCTCTCTCTCTCTCTCTCTCTCTCTCTCTCCAGAAAAGAACATATGGCAAACCCTCCCATCCACTTTCTCAACAATCCTCTTGAAGAAGTTCAGTCACTCAAATGCTTAGGTTTCTCTGTCACCCATGATCTTTTTCAGGCAAACCGCATTTCTAAGTTCGCCTCTAAAGCCAGTCAACGACTGGGCATCCCCTATCATGCAAAGTCCTTCCTGGGCACATCTGAACACTTATCTACCTACAATGCCTTCATCTGCAGCTTGATGGAGTCCTGCTTTCCCCTCAGGGCAGGCTCCCCTGCCTCACACATGACTCTGCTTGACACCGTAGAAACCAAGGCTGTCAGGATCAATATAATCTCCCACAATGAAGCCGAGTCTATTGGGCTATCACTTTCCCATCGTAAGCAGGTCAGTGCCTCTGTCTTCTGTTGCCTCCTTTTGGGCCTTGCACCTTCTGCTTTTTCCATGGTTTGTCCCCCCAAATGTTTCTGCAGGGTGTGTGCAGTTCACCAGCAACCCCTTCCGGTGAAACTCCAAAATCCAGAATCATTGCTCACCTCCACGCATTTGTTCCTCTTTTTCTGCCTGTGGAACCAACTTACACATTCTCTTCAGTCTCATTCCTCCATCCAGATCTTCAAGATGGCTGTTCACCACCATCTCAGATCATCCTCCAACCAGAACCATGATATTTTCTACCCCGTTAACCTTCTCCTCCCCACTCCCATTCAGGCCCACTTCTTACCAAATTCCCACATTTTTCATCCTGATAGTTTGCTTCTGTAATCCATCTTGTCCACCCCATGCATCCTTCCTTAACCCTCATTCCTACCCACACCCTTGGTTTGTCCAAGTCTCCTTCTATTTTGCCCTTCAACCCTGCTGTTGTGTTTCACCCTCTCTATATACTGTTCCTTTTGTTCTGTTGCATCCAGATCCATTCTGTGTTTTAGCTCTACCATGGACCTTGACTTTGGATACAAAAAATAACTGTGGCAGGGTTTCAAGAAAAGTGGTTGGGAAATGAAGATGAACCATGACCAGGATGGACAATGCAGAGATTTATCTCAGGTAATAGCTGCTACAGGCCTTTAAATAATTACTTGATGAGATTTGTTACCCCAAAAAGAGAAGGTTTATAATTCTGTATTACATTATATAATATTATATTGTTAAATTATAATATGTTATATTATATTAACCCTCTGATTAAAATAATAGAATTAATAGCACTGCACTGATGCAGTGCTTCAGGCAGGAACGACATGAGTCATGAGC
>BROF01002242.1:186075-213811 GCA_024346535.1 Eptatretus burgeri
CTCTCTCTCTCTCTCTCTCTCTCCCCCCTCGTCTATGCTCAGTTGGATGACGTGACAATAAAATCGGTGTCAGAAGTGGGATTCCAACTCGATACCCTGACATAAATGGATTTTAAGTAAAATAATACACCTCATGGAGAAATAATCGAGGAAAGAAACCTCCACATTGCAAACTCCATCAGGGAAAGTGGCTATGCACAGGAGGACATAGCTCAAGGTCATAATTTGTGAAATGATGGCATCTTCATTTCACAATTTGCTTGTAAGGCTGATGGAAAATGTGTCTCATATGAAAATCGAGTTCAATGCTGAATTAGAGACCAAAAGACCAATTTTAAAACATTTCAAGGCAGAATTGGAGGCCAACAAGTTTTAATTTGAAGTCAACAAGGCTAATTTGAGACCCCAATTTAAGGGTTACTTAAACACCAGTCTCGTAAAAATAAATCACAAAATGAATGCCTTCACAACTGAATATAATAATAAGATGGCAGCTAGATGAGCATAGTGTGAAGATGCCTTGTGTAGTACCACAGAGGAATTAAAAGGTGAAAAGACTGCAATTATGATTGCGATCAGAACCCTGAAAGGGCAATGGTTGGAGGAAATAATTAGAATAAGACAAGGATTGCTTCCTGTTTAAGATGAAGTGAAGGATGTTGGAGTTAGACAATCCCAGAAAGTATTGACAACTGCACCAAGTAAATGGGAATGCAAATTGTTTTGGTGAAAGATCCTGCCAGGTCGAGATTCAATTGGAACAGATCCCAAAGCTGATGAGTGGAGCTGGAAAAAAGGAGCTGGGAGTAAAATTGGTACAGTAAAATGTTGCTGATAACAAAATCCTGCAAAGGGAGATGAGAGATTTGTGCATCGAGTTAAGGACTGAGGGAAAATAAGCTCAAATAGAACTGTTGAGTGAGCCACTGAGGGGCACCAGCATTATTATTTATGATTGACAAAAATTGCAAATAAAAAAATGATGGTGTGCCTCAACATCTGGGCACCAGAGGAGCCAGAAGAGGGGTGATGGGTCCCTGCCTGCAAAATAATATAACAGGGGGATAGGCCAGGTAGGAGTGGATCAGGCAAGTAAGGGTTTCCCAATGGTAAATTATGATGGAACAGGAATCTTTCAGGCTACTTATTTCTTTACAAGATCAAGGTTCATGGGATAGAAAGGGGATGGAAGGTAAAAATGCAATGAACTGATGACAGTAGGCCAGTGGGGTGACAGTTGCACACAATAAACAAAGTGGTATGTCTGAGTGGGAAAAGAGGAGAGAAGAGGAAAGGGGAAGATAGAGGAGGGCAGGAAACACAATAACCTGCAAGTAACAGGGTTGTGCTAGGTGGAGTTAATGAGGGTAAAAAAATATTGTGGGTGAAAATGGGGGATGATGGAAGATGATATTGCACCACCTGTCTGAAGTGCTGGAAGGAAGAGAGGGATAGAACAGCCTCTTGAAGATGGCTCCAGAGTTGGGAAAGTAAGGAAAGAAAAAGTTGAGGTGTGCAGTCAGCCTTTATTTTGGACTGGTTGTATGCATGCATCCTGTTGCTGTTGGGGAGAGCAGAGGGCAAAGAGAGCAGTGGGAGCTAGACTGAATGATATGGGGTGAGATAAACAGATTGGCCATTGACATGCCTGTGATGAAAGCAACAGACCTTGTGCTTCAGCCTTACCAATAACGTTGAGAGCTTCAGATACAGGAGAGACAGATCTGTTGCTGGGGCACCAGCCCATAGGGGAGAGCAGTACTCCATTGAGTTACTGACAAAGGACTTGTAGGCTGCGAGTAGTTCTGATTTTCACACTCAATTTGAGCGCATGCTCAATGAAATGAGTTGGGTGAAACTAAGCACAATGCTTATCGAGATACTGTACTTCGTTATGGGGTCCTGTGTCTGAGATGTTAACCCAACTGCCTTAGTGGCTGTGGTCATGCTGAAGTTATGCTGTTTCTGAACTGCCGCTTTGGCACTGAGCAAAGGTGCAACCTTGTGCGAATGCAGCTCCACCCGAGGAAGCTGCAGCAGGGTGAAAACTTTGCTGAATTTATACTGGACATGAAGCAGTCCATAAGAGTAGCAAACTGTGGCCTGCCTGTAGTAGCCCAGGAGTGATTGGTGATTTTAAAATCATTGGAGGCTCTTTCGGACCCAGATCTGAGGCTTCAGTTAAAGTTGTAGAAATGGTCCCTGCATGGGTTGACAGAATATACAACTTGGGGGACCATCCAGAGGCCCTCGGTCAGTGGATCAATTGAGACCCACTATCCAGAGGACTGAGCCACTTGGCACAGAATAATTTTCTGGGGAGCGAGGATTTACAACCATTTAAAGCACATTAATGTTCGCTGGATCTCCAGCATATTTGGGAAACCTCTAGCTGAATTGTACAATTGTAGGCATGCTTTATTAATGTGGTGGTAGAAACAAGTTTGAATGCCCCCATTTTGAGGTCTTACTGTATGTAATTGGTTGAGATAAAATCACAAAATTGGTAAATCATAGGTTAAAACTGCCTAATGGAACAACAGCCCCAATTCCAGATTGTGGATCTATTGATTTACAATTATGGCCATGATAGAATGTGAGGTTAATATGTGGGTGGCACAGGTGTGCGATCCATGTCTGATTGGCATCGATTTTCTTGTGGACAATGAATGCCAAATTGATTCAGGTAAGAGGTTCCTGATAATCTGGTCGGAGAGGCTACCACTTGAGAGAGTTGGGGTTAATAAGATAAAGTTGCATGGGTTGGGGATACCCACAATTGTCATGGTACTGCCCATCTCTATGTTGGCCAAGATGGCACAATGAGCAGCAGGACCTATAAGGTGTGAACCAAATGGTCTTGTGAAGTCATTTGGAGTCACAGGTGGTAGTAGGCCTGTTGTTGGGATCACATTCTTGTGATTACAAATTTGGGTTAAAGCAGTGCGATCGCTAAATGTGAGTACAAAGCCACAAATCTAGAAGTGGGACAGAGCATGAGAATAGCCAGTTGTGCAACAATTGCAAATTGCAGAGGGAATGGAGGTGAGCAACATAACACTTTGCTTTGCCCATGAGTGGCTTCATTAGTTTAAGGAAGGGGGCAGTCGCTAAAAGGAATTGACGCTGAGGTGGAAAGGTGTAGCGATTGGTAAGAATAGATTATTAAAAGTGGGGAAATGAGCTCATTCATTATGCCATCACAACATAAAATTTAAAATTAAGCAATGTGTGGTTGCTTCTCGAGTGATCACCTTTCACCCATGAACCAGGGAAGAATAATTATTTGCTCCCAAAGTTTTGCTCTTTCGATTACTTCAAATCAAGCGTCAACAGTAGTGGTTTGAACAACTGGATCAATTAGAGTGTGCATGCATTGTCAGCATTGACAGCAGCATGCTTCTGAACTGACAATTACGGAACAAGCTGGACCCAGTCCCAACCCCACAAAAGTAATTTCGCTTGCCATTCTGACCAGGCTTTTGTCACCTGAGATATAATTTGGGTTCTTTAGTGTTTGTGATTTTTCTTTATTACAAACGTATTTGTGCATTGTTTTATCATTCACGTTTTTTGTGTCATCATACGTTTTCATGCCATAATTTGTTTTCAAGGTGATTTCTTTCTTAATGCCAATAAATATAATTTCAACTTCCCGACTTATGTGATCTTGGGATCGATTAAATAAATAGATAAATATTCGCCTGTCCTAGCTGGTCATGCAGGTGACCATGTCTGCCAATATATGCTCAGTTGCCAGACATGCGACAGTACTTTTAACTGGTCACAGATGATTCAATTTATCTGCTCCTTATCCAACTGCAATTGAACTTTTATGTTCCTTTTACAGATTAGTTGTTTACATAACTATATCACATTGCAGTGTTACAATCATTGCCAGGATTTTCAAAAGGTATGATTGGAATGACGGTGGGTGTCCTGCACTGAACGTTTCTGTAATGTCAACCATTTGAAAGCCGTCAAACGTGGCAAGCCTGTATCATCATCGTTTCCCTCTGTCAATCACTAAATGTTTGCAGTCAGTCGTTTATCTAGTCAGCCACTTTTCCTTAATTTTTCATGACTGAATCATTCTCACCAACCTCTTAAAGCAGAATAACAACATGACTGCTCTTGCTCGTGTGGGACTGATGGACTGCATCCTTATATCCTGTTTTCCTTTGAATGCTGTTGTATCCCCCACCCACCGCCCCATTATTACCACATGCGCATGAAGCGAAAAGCAGGGTTAAGCAATTTGTTTACTTTGTCTGTCTGTGTGTCCACAAACGTCAGTTTATGATTGAGGAACAATTTGATTTCAATTGAAGGTTATATTTTGAACACAAATCAGAAAACAAACCTGTAGTTTCGCACTAATATGGCTCTGAAGTTGTCCCAATTGTGCATGCACAGAGAGGAGTGACATAAAAATTTTACTCTGTCTGCCTGTCTGACAGTCAAACAAAATTGAAAATCATTCCAAACAGGAAACTTACTGTTTTAGGAATGTCATAAAGGATACAAACAACAAGCACGAATAACTAATGTAACTTGTGAACTAAGGTGGTGTAAAAAATGCTGCATCAATGGCAGTAAACTTCTGGAAAATGTTTTTTTTCTGCAATGTTTAAAATATTTATTTTATTTCAATTTAATTATATACTTGAACACTGTTGAGTACAAATAACCTTTGTAGCACTTTCAAATCATTCTGTTTATCATTACATGGACAAAATATTACGACATTTTACATCATCACGAAAAATCAAATTTGACCCCGCCCAGATGCTTGTTTCTCAAGACTGTGTGGGGTCAGGTGTTCTATGAACTCTCCAGTTAATATCGTATTTATAACTGTGTTGCTCACTCGGCTTTATAAAGCTGCAATGATTATGTCATATGTCATGCATCTGCATGTATAGCTCAGGGGGATGTCAAATTCAATGATCATGCATATGTGCCAGTCCAATATTTATTAAGAGATCCAATATATTAACAGAAGGTGATCTTCACGATAAAGACACAGTATTCGATTTCCAATCTCTTGTTGTTAAGTATCAAGAAGATAACACAACTCTGATTGAAAGCTCAAAATATTGGAGTGATAACAGTATGAGCTTACTGACAGTAATCTATTAAATGAAATGTAACCTTTCTCGATGTGATTGTTACCACTGACAAACTCATCAGGAAGAGCAATTGAGAAAAGGTCAACCTCTCCTCACATATGTTGACTCCAAAACTGACCAAGCAAGACGAAATTTAGGATTTATTCTTCAATTCCAAAGCACTGACCCATTCTGACAGAAGGGTTTCTTTATTTTTCATTGCTGAATCATTCTGACCAACCTCTTCAACCTTATGGGTTTGTTTTATTTCAATAAAAGGTATGCTTAAAATGACTAAACTTAAAATTGAGAGAAAACCCATGACAACAAAAAAAAAATAGCACAACACACCACAATCACCAGAACTCTGCTCACCGTCCATTGGCAATACCAATCAAGCGAAAATGGATCAGAAATGTGCTCATACGAACCACAATGTCCACCATATCTGCCTTTCTAAAAGAGGTGTACTTATCCATTCAAATTCGTTCAGCAGGATTAGTAAGCTAGTGTCTGACCATAATGCTCCATAAGGAGCCTGTGAAAGCATCCCTTGGTAGTCTTCAGCTACTAATCTGCACCAACGCCTGAGCATCGGTAACTAACCATCTGGACCATGTCACCATCAATCGCAAAAAGCTGTTAGACCAATCAATCTGAAAGTCTGAGGTATTTGGCATGCTGACTGAACAAGGGGCAAATTATTCTTCCTCTTATAATTTTGAGAAAGTGGAACTATTGAAATTATCTCAGCAGTGCTTCAGGTTTCTTACTGCACTGTGAGGTCTTATGTTGAAAATGTTGGGAGGGAGGTTTTTGTCAAGGGAAGCAGCTCCATCCAACTTTTGGGATGGCTCCTTATGGGCAAATTGCTTTCTACTTGCTATTCTTCATATTGCCTCAAATTCTCAGTAAGCAATAAGAGTGCTAAACCAATATCAAACCAGAAAACCCACAAGTAATAACACAAACACAAAGCATCTCAAACCTGAACATGTTTACCCCCGTTTCCTTCCAAACTCAAACTTTCCCTTTGCAGCACATAATCCAAGGTCAAAGCTGCATTTTCCAACTTTTGGAATTGATATTGAACTTTTCTTCTTTTTTCTTGCAACTTCCTTCTGAAGGTAAAGTTGTCTGGCCTGTTCAATCTTACTTTATGGGTACAGCAAAATGAGTACTGTACATGCAAAAACACTATACAATGGTCCTTTGCAGTCTCTTCCTACTCACCTTTATATTTCCCGTTCACATCTCAACAAGCTAACCCAAATTAAAGTCTGCCATCTCCAAAGCTCTATTGTCTCAAATCCATGCCATCTGAAACCCTCAGCCTTATCAGGACTGCCATGAATACCTCATGAAGGACTGACATGAGGGTTGCCCTCCAGGCATTTCTTCTTTATACCCTCAAAAAATGTTTTGTAGAAATTCCATAAAAATTTTCTGTCGACATTCTAAAGAAATTATATGGTACTTTAGGACCAAATTCTACAGAACTGTTTCATGGAAATTCTCTAAAAATTCTGTAGAAACTCCATAGAAAATTCCCATTGTATAGAAATTACAGTTCTATATAATTTAGTCCTAAAGTGCCATATAATTTCTATAGAATGTTTATTCTATAGAAATTACAATTCTATAGAATTTGTTTCAAAGTACCAGATAATTTATATTGAATTACTATTGTATAGAAATTACAGTTCCATAGAATTTGGTCCAAAAGTTCCGTAGAATTTCTATTCGATGAAAAATACAGTTCGATAGAATTTAGTTCTAAAGTGCCATTAAATTTCTATAGACAGGTTATATGGAACATCTAAATAATTCTTTTGAACATCCATTTTCTACATAGTTCTATGGACATTGCAATGTCCAGATTTCAGCCTTATTTGGCTCTTTTGAATGCGCCTTTTTATATCAAAAAAGGTTTTTTAAAATCAAACATTTAAACAGCTTGGGACGTGTACCTTGATCCCATGACTAAACTACACAGTCCAACAAGACTGTCCCACAAGCATACACATGCACCTCAGCCTGAAACCTGAAGCACATGGTCAATGAAACACACATCCTAACCCCAAAGGGCCAGAAGGCATGGTCATAAAATTGGACACCACCTCCATAGGAGTGAGTCCCCATTACTTCAACAGTATGCCCACCTGAATTCTCATCAGGCTGCATACCATATAAATAAAGTACCTCCTGGCTTTAATTGTGAGCATCACCCACGGATTAAGTCTCACACGATAAATATCGCCTAATCTGTAAAGAACAAAAGTCTGTCTGCTACTCAGATGATTGTTCCCACATATGCAAGCCAAAAAACCAGAAGGCAAGTGCGATCAGGCGGAGATATAACTCAGCGTGACATAACTTGTGTGGAGCGTGACAAAGCATTCCCACCCGATCTTCAATGAACGTAAGTCTGCATATGTACAGACCATAGCTGGTCTTGATTCATATATATATATATATATATATATATATGTCAGGGTATACCTCATTGACATACCCGTCACCTAGCAAGTACCCTAGCAGGGTACCTCTCACTGACGGGTTCGTAGATGTCTCACCTCAAATGAGCATCTTTTTATTTTTTGGAGTGTGTATTAGTAGAAATGAGAATTCAGTGTGAATATTCAGTGAACAGATATGGGTTTAAAGGATCTAAGGGGGTTTGAAGGCTATAAAGGGTGAAGGCCGAAGGGGTATAAATGGCCTTTAAAGGGTCTAGAGGTTGTATAAATCTAAGAGGTTTAAAGGGTCTAAATTGGTATGAAAGGGTCTTGAGGGTGTAAAGGTCTTTGGGGATCACTTATCAATAGTTGCTTATTTATATGCCTCTTACATTTCTACAACCTTTGATTATTTATTTAGTTCGTTAGTTCAATAGTTATTTGAATGTGAAATCTGCACGTCCCATTTTAAGGTCTGGTTGGGGACTGTGTCCTAAATGAGGATTTGCGTCCTTGCATTATATGATAAAATCATATTTAGTGCAACTTTGTTGGGTACATCATGTTTCCACAAATAATATGAGAAATCCTCCTTTTATAATATTACTAGCCGACCCGTGAACCCGTTGGGTTCCCGTTGTGACAGTCGTTGATAAAATAATCATTTCAAAAATAAATAAATAAAAAGATAGCTCCAGCAAACTATACCGCTGAGGTTGTTTACATTGATCAAATAATCCCGAAGGGTACTTGACTGAATCGGGAATTGATTTTTAAATATTTTTTTGTTGCCCGATTTGAACGAAACTTGATACTGCACACCGCAGGAGAATGGTGAGTAAGGAGGCCCTAAAATTTTTGCGCTATCGTGTACCATTTTGGCTGTATTTCGGGTACATACATACATACATTTTACAAGATGAGAGTTTTAGTAATATATAGATAGATGACTTCCTATCTTGAGAGATTCTACATGGCAAACACAAATGGTGCTGCACAGATTACTGTTCTGACTATGTAATGTAAACTATTCCCCCCTCTGACCCCTTACAAATCCCCATCACCCCCTTCGCCACATTGAGAAAATTTAGGAGCAACCGTTTCAATGTTTAGAGAAAATTGTAAACCGAATGGATGAGTTTCCAATGATGTCATGTCATCTTTGCCCCGCAGATGTGACGTCACGGAAACTCGTTCATAGCTTATGAAATGTGTTTTCAGTTATGAAAAGTTAATGTTCACATAAAATGGTGATGATCGGTATATTTTCAAGATACAGTAAATTCCTCTTAATGTGTATCTCTTGAAACCTATCATGTTTCAAGAGATAGACATTTAAACTCAATGCCCATGACAAACCGTGATAATCGTAGGTAATATGTGGAAGAAAAATATGAGCACAAGGCAGCTGGTCATGCCCAGTGATCAGACAAAATTGCACAAATCACTAATTGTATTCAGTTGGGTTTCTTCTGAGGTCATTCAAATAATGGCCCGAGAAAAACAAACTAGAGCAAAGTCGATGGTGGGTCATCGCAAATCCCCACGCTTCCCACCTAAAGTAAAATTGAATGATGTCAAAAACGTTCCACCAGGAATGACCCAAAATCAAATTTGGGGTTAAAAAAAATTTCCCCTGTTTTGCCCCCTGTGAACCCAAATCCCCACCCCCTGGGGCATGAACCGGAGGTAAAAATCAGAAAATAAATTGTTGCATATTTCATGCATCTCCCAATGTTTATTGCATATACAAAGTTTCATTTTAAAAAATGTTGTCAAATGTGCCCGTAATTTCATTTTTTGTATTTGGCCAAAAATAATGGTGCTCTTGCACCTTCATGCCATGTGGTGATCAAAACCACTAAGTTTGGTGAATTTATGCCCAACCGTTTAGGTGGAGATAGCATGACGAATGGACAGACAGAGCCGATTATAATATCCCAAAAAGTTTGGTGGTAATAATGCTTTTTGAGGGGTAAGTGTTGCCAAACAAATATTTGCATCGATTGATTCATCAACTGTGCACAGAGTATAACCAACACTTTGATTAATTGGCACTAACTACCTAAGGTGGAGAAAAAGAGAAAAAGAAAGGGGAATAGAAAGAGAGAATGAAGGAGAGAGAGCAGGCAAACACATGTGAATGTTCCATTATCAGAGATCCTTCACCTCGTCTTTTGCAGCAGGAAATCTTATCTGCATTACCTTTATGCTTTCCAACTTGGCAATAAATCAGTGGCTCTAAAAAGACATTACACAAAGACATTTGTTGGTGGCCATCCTTTTGATGGCACTCAAACCAAGCTGTTTGTTTGTGGCACTTTTTATGGTGCTGTGAGCATCATGCTGTAAGGTCTGAGCCAGCTGTCACGGCTCTTATAATGCACTTGAGTTCTCAGCACGATTCACGCCACATTTTGGACACGACACAGAACTAAAACTCATAGTACATGAAAATCAAAAGTGCATTCCAAAAATAAATAAAAAACAATAACCTTTAAACTCTCAGGAAGCACTCAATATTACTTGGCTGGTAGATGGCAAACATGATGGGTCTCCTATGCTCACCCTAGGTATTTTGTTGATCCTGAAAGATAATGTTGTTATTATTTCGCATGCAGCCTATGGCTGCTGGTTGCATCATTGCTGAGAGTGCGGCTATGCCGCTGATGCAGTGCCCCATTTTCAGTAAGCTAGTACTCATTTTGCTGAACTCAGAAGGATGACAGACTGAGTCAACCTACCTGGTGTTATTTATCAGCACGACGGGGGCTCAAACTCAAGACCCAAACCTCTTAAGCGAGCCACCTTAACCGTTAAGCCAACACCCGGTATTTTGGAAATAGAATGTGACAAGTGCATATGATGTTAATTAAACAGCAATATCATATAAATAGAAAAAAATGGGACATCAGCATCGAACATAAATGGAAGGCATATAATCTCCAGTTGAAAAAATTAATCATTTATGGAGGAAAAAAAACATCTGCCGGAGCAGGACTGGGGACAAGTACATCCATTGAAAAGAATGACTAAAGCCACAACTAAATCAGATATGTCACCCATTTCCCCACTTCCATTCCTTTCTTCACTGCGAGGAGCTGACACAAATAAGTGAGCATAGAGAGCCAGGAAAGAGAAGAGATGATGGAAAAGAAAGCACCTCCACACCCAGAGATGAATAAGAAACTCTCAGACTCTGCAGCTCCCCAGTGATAACTCAGTAAGAACAAGACATAACAACAAGCCAATGCAGGCAGTCAAGGGTGAACTGGGTCAAGGAGGTTACAACATAATTTGGATTAATTCGTTTTTAGGGTCAAGTTTCTAGCTTTGAGTCAGATTAAGTCAACAAAAGGGCACTCAAACAAAGAGAGCTGGTTTTTTTCTTCTTCCAAATAATTCTCATTCTTTTGCACATGGAAGCATAATGACGAATTTTAAAGCTTCATTGAATGTTTTTGCATGGAAATGTAAAAATACGACAACAAATATCACTTGTATTGAATAAGAGGACGATACATCTCGGTAGGATGTTAATCAGATGAATGGTTCTGAAACATTTTGACGAATTGTATCACCACAGAACGATTTCCAAAATTAGTGGTAGTCAATATGAAGACATCACATGATTTGGAGAGAAGTTACACCTTATCGACTTCGATTCTGCTTTACAAAAAGGCTTTACATATCTTTATCCTCCTCCTTCTTCTTCTTCAACGGCCACTATTATTCCCACTTGAGGGGCTAACTAGGGGGAAGCTTCGCCCAAGTCTTGCACGAACTGTCTGGCCAGGCCTGCCGTTCGACTAAGTAGTTGGGGCAAGAATTTGTAATCTGTTATGGTGCCAGCATCGCTCGCCTACTCTTCGTGAATGACACTGTGGGGTCTTTAACATCCACCAATTAATGCCAGCAGAAGATTCCCGTTTAATGTCCTTCCATGGAACGGCACACATATTGATGAATCACCCTGCCTGTGAAACACCAGGATGACAGTTTTTAGCTGGGTCGGAATTTGAACCTCGGCCAGATGGCTTAGAGGCAAGTGTGCGTACCTTTAGGCCATCCTGTCAACCCATATTTTTATCCTTAACCTCCTCAAAAAGTCTCAAAAAAGGAATAATTTGAAGTGCGAGAAAAATCGACAAGATTGCTTCAAGACAATGATATTTATCATTAACCTTTGGCATTCATGGTTTGTTGAATCCATGTGCATCTTTGCCTGAAGAATGACTTTTTCAAAGTCCAGCTATTATTAACAATTAAGATGAGTTGACAAGGCAATGAAGCAAGAAAACAAGCAATTGTAGAAAGCTGTTATTGTAAGAAAGGTTGGCTTACAAAAAGGCATAGTTAGCTTGCATAACTTGAAATGGGTGCTTTCCTTTCTTTACAAGATAAAGCTTAATGGAAGAGCAGGATGACAGAGGATGTTACCTGACAGTGAGGTAATAGTTTGACACTAATGGAATGAACAGACAGGAAAAAAGGAGAGAGCGAGGAAGAGGAGAAGAGGAAACACGGCAACCTGCAAGTCAGATGGTTCATGAGGGTAAAAAAAATATTGTGGGTAAAGGTGGAGGATGATAGGCGATTGTAGTTCAGTGATTGTGTTTGAAGCCCTGGAATAAGAGTGGGATAAAATAGCCTATGGAAAGTGGTTCCACAGACAGAAGAAGCGAGGAACAAGAAATTATGTGTGCAGTCGGCACCCAGATTTGGGGAGTTCAACCAAGAGGGGATTACTCGAATAAATCATGCATCCTAGAGGAGTTGGGAAGGGTAGGAGGGCTGAGCGGGAGGGAGAGAGAGAGAGAGAGAGAGAGAGAGAGAGAGAGAGAGAGAGAGAGAGAGAGAGAGAGAGAGAGAGCAGAGAAGGCTACACTGAAGGAGGAGTATTAAAACCAGAGGCCACCAATCTGCCCATGATGTGAGAGAAACAGACCTTGTGCTTTGGCTTCATCACAGGAGATTCCAATAATGTTGAGAGCTAATTTCGATTCCACAGGGTCCAGAGGAGACAGATGTGATGACGGTGCACCAGCCAATAAGGGAGAGCATTACTCTATTGAGCTACGGACAAAGGCCTTGAAAACTGCGAGTAGCTCTGATTTTCCTAAGGAAAGTCTTGGAACGATGGAAGACGCCCAGTCTGTTTAATTAATTATGGAGGATACGGCTGGCTTTGGATGCCAGCTTTTTTATATGGTCAGCTCAGGAGAGATCATGGCTGATAGTGAGGCCTAGAAGTTGAAGTGGACTGAATGGAACCTCTTCCATTGGTTGACCATGGAAATAATAGATAGGTAGATTTGTTTTATGACCCTTCCAGAGTGACAGGGAAGACATCATATCAACTTCTATCATATATCATCCTTCCACATGAATACATCACATCACCTCTGTTTTTTATTGTGACATGTAAAATGTTCAAATATCTGAAATTTCATGGACTCGACACTACATTATATTTTCATAAAACCGATGATACATAACTTATCATGAACTTGAAAAGGGATGTTAGATAATATTTTACACAAGGATGATGCTTCACTTTACACAGGATGTTGCATAACCTAAATGGACACCAAACTCCAAGCTGGGAAAACTTTTGTAACATTTTCCAGATCTACTTGACATTACAATAAAAGGAAATACAAGGAACTCCAACGCAAGAGGAGGCAATTAGGCCGATCAAATCAACGCAATCATGCCAACATATTAGTACTCTCCCATGCCCACAACTTCCAGCCACATTTCCTTCTCTTCATTTCTCTATTTCTTCAGTTCTTTCTTCTTTCATTTAAGGCTTGGCCTTGGTGAGGACTATAAATTCCATGACGAGTCTTTAACATAAACAACAAAAAAAATTATTTTAACAATCCACTGACTTTTGTCACAACCACTGACTGACTACTCATGACACAAGTAATTGCCCACAAGGACAATCAAACAAGGAAAAGGCCACTTGAAGAATCATGCTCATGTAATTGAACAAAGGGTTGCTTGAGCAAAAAAGTACAGGCCAGGAATAAGTCAATGCCAGTGGAAAAGCATTCAGTCTTGTAGTTTATCTGCAAAGTGACAAATGGAAGTACAGTATATGATGGAAAGGACTCAGGGAAATATGCAAGTATGAGATGTGCTTGCATAAATATCACCTGTGTCTTGTTAATCTAAATGTAGACTATATAAGTAAGCATGCTTGAAGCTATCATAAATCACCCATCTTGGAAGAATAACAGTGGAGTACCAGTCATGTCCAAAGAAACTTGTTATGATGGAATGTGTATTATTTTCTGTCGACTGTGCGAGAATCTTGATTCCTGATGATAAAGCAGTAAATTATTGATTTCATTGTATCGACATATTTTTTTTGTGATGTTCTTGAATGTTCGCAATGATTTTCTTTTTCAATATATGAGTAAGGGAAGATAATGAAGATCTTTCAACTTTAACCTTTGTTTAAACATCATGTCACACTTAATTGTGCAAGAACCTGAAAACAATCTTGTGAGATAGTCATATTCTGTGCAAGAGATTGAGAATTTCAGGGGACAGGTCACCTACCAGTCATTTCTCAGGTCCAAATTATGAGCTTCAGATACAGCAGAGCTCTAGTTTTGAAATGTGCCTTTAGCGCCATCTTTTGTCTGCTTGAAAAATATCATGAAGATGCACTTTGCCCTCAGGCTTTCAAATCATATGTGTTGTAGTCATAACAATGGCTGAGATATTTACTGTATGGGGTAGAATGGGGGGAGATATTGGCACTAGATGAAATGTCGACCCAAAGGAATAATTGGCAGTGGAAAAAAGCAACTTTTGGAGAAGGTGTTTAGATGCTTTGATATTTAATTCTGGGTTGAGGGAATTCTGACCATTTGGATTAGCAAGGCACTGCCTGACAGGAATAACCCATCACATACAGCATCGCTTTGAATTACGAAAGGCCTCCAAGATTCCATATGACTCAGTTGTTCTCCCTAATGAAACAAAATATGTTTATGAAATAATATTTTGGTAATTATTATCCCCACCCTTATTGAGAAAAATGGGGGGATATTGTAACTGGCTCCGTCTGTCTGTTGAATTTCTACATCCATCATGCTATCTCCTCCTAAACAGTTGGGCAGAAATTACCAAACTTGGTAGTTGTGGTCACCGTATGGCAAGAAGGTGTAAGAGCAGTATCATTTTTGTCTCTGCCACCTGGAGTGGGGTCAAAAGGTCAAATACGAACAAAAAATGCAATTAAGGGCACATTTTAAAACTGAAACTTTGTATATACAATCAACATTGGGGGGGGGGCATTAATTGTGTAACTATTTTTGGGATTTGATCCCCGGTTCATGCCCCAGCAGGTGGAACTTTATTAACTCAAAATATGACGGTGGGTCATTCCTGGTGGAACATTTTCCCATCTTTATCTCTGACACTGAAGGTGAAGGAGTTTATGTTTTCACCCATTTATGTCTATCTGTTTGTTTGTTTGTTTATCTGTCTGTGTACAGGATATCTCAAAAAGTTGTGGACGGATCCGGATGAAATTTTGTGGACAGGTTCGGTGTGTGAAAAGGACAAAAGGATTAGATTTTAGTCAAGATTCGGATTTGGATCCGACTATTGGAATTTTAAAGTCATTCTTCACCGTTGAGAGAAAGGGTGAAAAATTATATATAGGATGATATCTCAAAAAGTTGTGGACGGATTCAGACGAAACTTGGTGGAACATGTTTGGTGTGTGACAAGGAAGAAAGGATTCAATTTTGGTGAAGATCCAGAACCGGATCCAGATCTGATAATGTTTTTAAGTGATTCTTCACCATTGAGAGATAGGGCCAAAAACAATACATAGCATGATATCGCAAAAAGTTGTGGAGGGATTCGGATGAAACTTGGTGGACAAGTTGGGTGTGTGACAAGGAAGAATTGATTCAAATTTGGTGAAGATCCGGATTCGGATCTGATAATTTTTTAAGCGATTCTTTACCATTGAGAGATGGGGTGAAACTGATATATAGCACATAAACTCAAAAAGTTGTGCACGGATTCGGACGAAACTTGGTGAATAGGTTGGTTGTGTGACCACAACAGATTGATTCGATTTTAGTGAAGACCGGGATCTGGATCCAACTACTAGAAATTTTAAGCGATTCTTCACCATTGAGAGATCGTGCTAATTAAGCAGAGATAGTGCACCAATTTATAGCACATAATCTCAAAAAGTTGTGGACGGATTCGGACGAAACTTGGTGAATAGGTTGGTTGTGTGGCACGGACAAATTGTTTCGACTTTGGTGAAGATCTGAATCAGGATCTGGATATGAGAATTATTTAATCTCTAAAGTGATTCTTCACCATTGAGATATAGGGCCAAAAACGACATACTGTAGTACTGTATAGCATGATTTTTCAAAAATGTATTGGACTCGATATGTTCTCGTGGATCAGGCATTACGTGGTGGAAGTATGTGCTCCGCCGAGTGCCCTTCTAGTTTAGAGATTGGGATTAGTTGAACTCACCACTTACATCAATTAAGAACTTACATTTTTGTCGTTTTTAGGTCATCTCATGTCAATGTCGAAGAGATGACCTTATAAAATGGGTCGTAATGTCCGGATGTCCATCGGTCCGTCCTGTCATCTGTTAACTTTTTGTTATTTTTGCTATGCCTCCCTTATCACTTGGCTGATTGTTCTGAAACGTGACACATGAATACAAGAAAGGAGCCTGCACAATCACTCAGGCTTCGATTTTTGGCCTTTGGATCATAGGGGGCTCCCAGTGGAGTTCCTCCAAATTGACTCCAGTCTAACGTCTATGACATTTCCCAGATTTTGGATTCAGCAGAGGTCTGAACTACAACTTCAAGAGATGACCATCAGCCCACTAGGGGCTGACGAAGTACACTTTATATTATTTACCAGCATAACTCCAGCACTTGGCAAATGTTTAATGTTAAACAAACAGTCATCTAGGGTTCATGGAGGAGCTTGTACATGCAAGGACAGGGACATTACATGACATAATTGTACTTGTAACATAAATTATAAGGACATTAGTATACAATGGATAAGTCAACACAAGGCAGTATGTTGGATATGAACCAAGAATCTGAGCGTAATGAACAATGTGCTCAGATGGGAGCATGCATGGCCAATCTAAGATTCAAGGAAGAGCAGATTGTGGGTCCTGGGGTTTATGGGTTATTTAAAATACTTGTCAACAAATTCTGTATTGTATATCATACTCATGAGTGCTTAAACACCATTACCATCATTTCTAGATTTTTGTTGGGCCTATACAGCATTTCAGAAGCACCAACTTTACATTGCATTCCTATTTTGTTTTTAAAACGATGAGATAGTAAAGTATATTTTAACAGTCTAATACGATTTACCGATGTACACTAAAGACAGGTAGTTTACCACATTATCACAATTGTACATAAAATTGCAGAGAGGTATAATTTTTTTTCTTATCACTGACACATTCCAGTAACAAGCGCTGCCATTAAATACCTTGCAGAAAATTAGCGGTTTGGCTTGTTCTTCTTTTTGCTCAAAGAGAGAGGTGTTCAATGAAGAAATTCTTGCTTTCAATAATATCGTTCAACCACTTTTCGTGGAATCGTGACAGTCCAGGCCTGGGGGACCAAGTGCACATCAAAAAGGGAAGTGTTTGACAGACTTGTCGAGCATTGTGTGCTTGAGAAGGAATTGGTATTCCCTCAAAGGAGGAATTAATCCAGAATATTGTGGGAAACTTGGAGCAAAGGTTTTAACCTCCAAGCAGTCATTCTCAAGTCAATACTTGAAAATCCCACAAGACGTCACAAACAGAGTGATGAGAGATAATAATTCCTCAGAAGCAGCATAGCTTTTGATGCTGGTTGGCTGTGAATGTATTGTAATCTGTCCAATTTATCTCAATAACACTTTACAAAAACTTGACGTTTGAATAGAAATTCTAAATGAGTCTGATGTCAATACGGATTAAATTTTGGAATCTACTTTTCAAAGCGACATCAAATTATAAGAAAAGACACAACTCATTAGTTTGAATTATATTCTTACTGTCTTTGTGAAATTTTGCCAGGAAATTAAAGCTGGCACAGTAAACAGATACATGCAATGTAACCAGTGCACCACTTTAGTTTCCACTTAACTGATTGAATTTTTGTAATCATGTTATGTTTAAAAAAAAAAAAAGTCAGTAGATCGAAAATAACACATTCACTAAATTCCGAAAAGAGGATGTGTTTATTATGTACGTATGGATGGAAGAAGTGAGAAAAGGAAGAGAATGAAGGATGATAGGAGAGGGACGGAAGAGAAGGGGGTGGGTGTGAGAGGATTAGGGAGAGAAGTAGAAAGATTTGGGAGGAGACCGGAAAGGAGGGAAAGGACATGTATGCAGCATATGAGTGGTGGGGGCGGGAGAGTATCAAAAATTCCATCAAATTTGCATACATATGTACTGAATATATGGCCACAAACGTAATGTACCCTGAGATTTTATCTTTTATAAATACTTGGAAACATATACATACCTATGAATGAGCTGATTAGTCTCAAAAACGTATTTCACATCCACGGGTTTGTCCTACAATAGGGATTAGGGATTAGGGGGGAGAAAATTTTTAAAAGGAAACATTTTTTGTTGAACAAACTTTATCAAAGAACAGTGTATTAGTTGGACAGTAGTTTCAGCACATTAAATTATATAATGTCACATAAAGAGCATTCAGGAATTGTGCATGTAGGTGATAGACATGATGATGGGAAATGGATAAATTTAGCCCAAAATTTGCTTTCCAAATTTAGTTGGCTTTTTCTCATTAATACTCGACATTTTGCAACTTTATTTGAGCAAATTATGGATGGCGGCAAAAAAAAGTTGCATTCAACTGGGAGGAGAGAGACAGGGCAGGCAGGATAACCTCGAGGAATATGCACTCGCCTGAGTTGTCTAATGCTTTTTGGTTTACCTGTCCACCAAGGCAGATCTACATGGGCCTTCATAAGCGAGACTAGTTCATCAATCTACTCTGAGAAGTCTAGCCTGGGTTTGAATCTCAGCCAACCTATAAACTGTCACCATGGTATTTCACGGGCAGGGTGATTCAGATGGACGTTAAGTTGGAGGACCTGTCTCCCAGCACTGCTTGTTGGTGGGTGTTAAAGATTCCACAGTATCTTTCTGGAAGAATAGGTGAGTTATTGCTGGAATACTGAACAATATACAAACTACTGAACCTTCAATTGACAATTCTGTGTCAGGATGGTGATCTATCTCAGATAGATTCTAACCTAGAAATATTTCTCCACTTGTGATACACCCCAGAGCTCAGTAAAAAAAGTATGGGCCTTCAATAAAATTAAAAGTTGAGACAAAACAATGACGTAATTGCTGTAAAGTTACTGCTGGCATTAGATACAAAAATATGTGGAACTGTGATTGCCAAGAAGGCATAACGGTCCATAAGGAAGGTGGTAGAACATACGGATGGCTCGAGTGAAACAACGATGGTGAAGAAGACGCTCGCCGTTGCCTGAGGGATAGGTTTCTCACTCGAGGGAGTTGAGAAGCGAACTCGGTAGTTGTAACGTGCATTTTCGTTTCCACACTCAGAATTAAGTGTGTCTACACAATGCAGCCAGTGGTCCCCTCGAGTCCAAGTCTAGGGGTGATTTACAGCACAATGTCGCACATTCGTGTGAATCTCTGTGTATAACTAACTAGCTGTTTCTCTAACTGTCCATCTATCCATTGAATGATTGGTGTCATGGGACTCCAAGTACACATAAATTTTATGGCGACAGTAATGTAGTGCATTTGATGCATAAGAGAGGGGGGTTGCAACATATTCTGCATTGATCCTTTTGTGTTAGTATACTTTACATTCTGAATCAATACAAGTGTGCTGCCCAAGCAATAAATCAGAGAATAGTGTGAATAATAGGCCAAATAATGATGTGGTGATGTGATTTGGACTCTGCTGCTTGCAGTCGAACCCATTTGTCTGTGAGCATAATTGATACTGAGCGGTTTGGTGGTGGTGTGGATTAATCCTTGTTGAATTTCCCTTACATGTTTGGGTTTGATTCCCAGGGCTTCTCAGCTGAAAATTTCCACGCTTGTGATGGAGTCGTGACCTGTCCAGGCTTAACCTTAACCATAAAAATGTTTACTACTTGTCAAGAGTACCTCCTCCTCAGTCAGTGGACTTATGGGACTAGACCACCCACCACAACTGATACCATGGACATGACTGCCCCTTAGGTAAGGTCACGCAGTAATCCAATCTTCACACATAATTCACATGCATGTTTGACATCCTTGATAAATTACTTGTGAAGTTTCACACATGTTCTGCGCTCTACACCCAGGAGTAATGTGTATTAATTCAAACTGTACATTTCCATCTGAAAGGCATGCAAAAAGCCAGACGTACGCTCCACACAATATCGTTATCTCTTCCCAAGTAAAACGAGTCATTATGACGTTTTATGTGAGTTGGATAGCAAACGTCGTGAGGATGAAAGATCATTTCACTCTGAGTGCTTGCTGCACAGCACACTTGAGTGGACTCTGAAGCAACCCTTTAGTCCTGAGGGAAGCATACATCCTGACATGTACTTGCAAACATCGCATAAAATATAAGATAACACCATTTGGTCCATCATGTAAGGGTCAAACCATATTCCAGCACTCCTGAATGATGCATGTCATGCCTGGAGTGTGAAATAATGTGCAAGGCCCTTACTCCGTTATGGGGCGTTGCAGGGTGCCCACGACAAGTCATGAACGTTTCCGTGGGTGAAATTGAAAATCCATCATTTAAAAAGAACTTCCATTATAATGGAAAAAAGGTGAAGGTGGTGGTCATGGTTAAAAAGCCATTTTAATCACAAGATGGTCAACTATATCTACATAACTTAGCAGATAATGCTTACGACTGACTGACAGATCAAATGATAACAATGACAGACAAAACTGGAATGGCACTCGGTAGAGCGCATACCTCTGCCAGGCTGAACAGTTGACATTTTGTATCTCACTAAAGGCCAGATTTGCATCGATACTTTAACCAAAATCTAATCAGCTTGTACTTGTCACCTACCCAACTCATCCACCAAGTTTCGTCCGAATCCGGCCACAACTTTTTGTGATATCATGCAAGATATCGTTTTTGGTCCGATCTCTCAATTGTGAAGAATCACTTTTAAAATTCTAGTATATGGATCCGGATCCTCACCATAATCCAATTAATTTGTCCTCGTCATACACCCAACCTGTCTACCAAGTTTGGTCTGAATCCATCAGTAACTTTTTGAGATATCCTGCTCACAAACAGACAAACAAGAAAGATGTCATGCACAGAACGATACTTGCGAAATCCAAACAAACAATATTCTTCAACAGAGGTTTTGATTGGTGAACCAATTCAGTGACCCAATATGCAAATTCTGTTCAACCTAGCAGAGTACCCAGCCTCTGGTTTGGTGGAGATTGCACATTACTTGCTGAAAAAGTATACTTGCAAGAAGACTCAATAGATGCATGTGTAGTGTGCCTCTAAAGGGGTCCAATAAAGATCTAAATGTATAAAAGGTACGTTGCAATAATCTGTAATTAATAGACATAATTAATCGATTTAGTCATGGTCAAATAATATGTACCGCATAGACGTACTCATGTCCAAACAGTATGTAATTAATAGACATACTCACATGGGTCAACCAAGGCTTCACCTCGACAAGGGTTCACCGTCTGCCCATGTTTTTTCGGTTTTATATACAATATATTTCAATATCAAGTGAATCAGATAAAAATTGACAATTTGTGACCTTGATCTTTGAGCTTTTGACCTATTGACCTCAAAACAAACAATAGGTTTCTTGCTTGTGACTACCTCTTTCAGGTAGTTAAGTGAAGATCGGCGTAAAAATTCGACCCGTAGACGATTGACATACAGAGAGACAAACAGAATAATGAACCAGACCAAGCAAGATACTGTACTGTACTTACGAATCTTCAATTTCACAAGTAACTAGAATGGCACTCATTGGCATGCATACCTCCATCAGGCTAAAGAGGTAAGTTAACGGTTTGTAGCCCACTGTTAGGCCGGATCTGCATCCAGATCTTCACTAAAATCTAATCAATTTGTCCTTATCTCATCCATATCCATCCATAACTTTTTGAGATATCCTGCTTACAAAGAGATAGACAAACGGACAAACACACAGGAGTGAATGCATAACCTCCATCCACCTTTGGTGGAGAAGTTGGAATCAATAACACGAGTACTGTATTAGAGTCAAAACACAAGTACTGTATTAGACAATTAGGGAGGTGAAATGGCAAATGGACTGCACTCAATTGTATTCAATTTGTCTTTGTATGCATAATTATCTTCCAAAATCCTTCCATTAATCATCTCACTGTTTCACAAGCACCAATAATTATTTGTGAAAAACTTGTCCATACCCTTTCTCACATCGACTGTCCTATTGTTCAGCTTCAAAATGAGCCCTTTGCCCAATATTAATCAATATCTGACTTCTTCTTTCATGGCCACAATTATTCCCATCTTCTTGTGGGGTTGGCCGAGGGAGGTTTTTCGCCCAAGTCTTTCATGAACCAGCTGGCCAGGCTGGACGTTCAAATCAATATCTGACTGTACTTTTTAAATGTGCAGACAACTCGAGTCTGGAGATAACCCTGCGGTTGCCATTTTATCTTATAATAAGGAATGCTAGTCTTGGTAAAGACTAGTGATGACTGCATCATTGGAGAGATAAACAAAAAGACAAAAAATGTCTTTCTAGCCAGGTACACAAAGTACAGATTGAAATATCTGTGAGCTGCATTTTATCATATACAAAAAAGAAAGAATGTACAGACAGGTTAAAAGATCATTTCAAAGATTTTGAGATTTTCAAATGTACTTTTTCTTAATTCTATGTTCT
The DNA here is from genome assembly GCA_024346535.1 of Eptatretus burgeri. Classification (NCBI taxonomy): domain Eukaryota; kingdom Metazoa; phylum Chordata; class Myxini; order Myxiniformes; family Myxinidae; genus Eptatretus; species Eptatretus burgeri. The sequence continues at coordinate 208,631 of BROF01002242.1, forward strand.
TCTGAATCGAAAAACCATGTTTCCATTTTTTGATGCCTGTATATCGACCATCATGGATTTCAAAATGGCTACCATTTAGCATATGTGTTTCCTAATATCTCTATATGTGCCTCTCGATTTTAGTGGCTAAACCAACATTTTGAAGGGAAAATAATTTAATGGTGTCCCTTAAAATATGCTAAACGACCAGTTATAGTATGAAAAGACTAGTTATGTCTTACAATAGACAAAAAGCAAAAGCACCTATCCATTTCCAGGGTCAGCCACTGAAAGAGGTACAGTCTCTTGAACATCTAGGCCTCAACATTAGACACAGCCTCCAATGAGCTGATCATCGAGAAAGGTTAGCTTCCAAACCCAGTCACAAATCAGGTATCCCCTGTCATTCCAAGTCATTCCTTGAAAAATCAAAATAACTCACAGCCGACAGGGCCTTTGTCTTGAGGCTTAATGGATTACTCTTCTCCACTATGGGTGTGTGAGATGTATCAGTAGTTTATGATAATGCATGCATACATGGGTGTACCGGGGCGTGGTTCAGCAGTCATATGACCCACCCATGCTCCGATGCTGTGCTGTGCTGTGTTGTGCCCGTGTCCGAATTAAACCTGTTGTTCCCACTTCAGAGCCTTCGTCCGAGTCTATCGAGTACATTACGGTGGTGACAAGGATGTCTTCGTGCATCGGCATATTGCAAGAATACACATTGGGGGGTGGTTGGGAAGACTCGACCGATCGTCTGAAGCAGTACTTTGTGGCAAACAAAATGGACACTGATGAGGATGCTGAAAAGCAGCGAGCTGTATTACTGACCATATGCGGAGCCCCGAAGTACAGCCTCATGAAAGATCTTCTTGCCCCAGCCAAACCTTCTGACAAGTCATAGGAAGAGCTCGTCAATCTCATGAAAAGACATAATTATCACCCTAAACTGGGTAAGATCATCTCGAGATATAAATTTTATACCCACCATCGTCAAGATGGTCAGTCAGCATCTGAGTTTGTGGCTGATTTACGCCGACTCGCTGAACATTGTGAGTTTACAGATAAACTCGAAGAGATGTAATGTGATTTCTTTATAATAGACATCAATGATGACTCAATTCTGCAGAAACTCCTGACTGAATCGAACCCCAATTTGGCTAAAGTCATGGAAATAGCCACTGCGTGCATGAAGTCTGCCGAGAGCCTGCGTGTGATCTCTAACAATTCAAAAGTTATCCAGCAGGACCCATTGGTTTACAAGGTAACCTTTGGCTGCAAGCAAAAGTGTTTTAGCAAGCCACCAAATTCATCTCCACCTCCTGACATTTCTGAATCTACCCAGAAGGTTGGGTTAACTTGTTGGCGTTGTGGTGGTGTTGGTGCAGTTTTCCAATGTTGGTGTTTTCCAATGTTGGTGTTTTCCAATGTTGGTGTTTTCCAATGTTGTTTTCCAATGTTGGTGCAGGAATTATACCTGTGACAACTGTGGTAAGCGGGGACACTTGAAGTGTCATTCTCGATCCAAGTCGAAGAACTTGTCTCCTGCTTATCACATTGGGGTGAACCGTGATGCAGAGGACGATAGGTCACAGAGCAGAGCCTGCAGCCAATAGTCAAGTGAGGAACTTTGTGAGGTTTTCTCTGTTGGAACAAGGAGCTCCGATGCTCCAGTTATAGTTGATGTAACAATCGATAAGATCCCGGTGTGGATGGAAGTTGATACCGGTGCTTCCAAATCATGAGCGAGAGTAAGTTCACCTCCATCTACCCTCCGAGAAAGGCTTCTGCACTCCGGCCTGTATTTAATGGCATGAGAACATACACCAAGGAGGCGGTTCCTGTCGTTGGCTCAGCTAATGTAACTGCAGGATATGGAAACAGCACTCATGTCATAACACTGCTGATAGTGCGTGGAGAAGGACCGACCCTCTTAGAACGAGATTGGTTCCGAATAGTCAGACTTAATTGGAGTGACATAAACAAAGTCTCCATCTCTGATGCTGGATACGATACCGTGCTCAACAAGTACCCTGGCCTGTTCAGCAATGGTTTTGGCACCTTTGCAGGGCCCAAAGTGAGGATTCATGTTTCTGCAGATGCTCAGCCATTGTTCTATAAGGCTAGACCTGTGCCCCACATGATGCGATCAATGATTTAATGTGAGCTTAACTGCCTGCAGAGTGAGGGCATCATCTCACCAGTGGTGTACTCCGACTGGGCAGCACCCATCGTGCCAATACTCAAAGCAGATGGAACAGTGCACCTTTGTGGGGACTACAAAACGACGATCAACCACTATTCAAAGCTGGATGGCTACCCTTTGCCCAAAGCAGAGGATCTGTTCACCACTCTCTGAGGTGGCTAGACATTCACTGAGCTTGACTTGACCAATGCCTATGCTCAAATGGAACTGAATGATGATTCCAAGCCCTATACATGCATCAACACTCATCTAGGACTCTGCATGTACAACAGATTCCCATTTGGCATATGCTCTGCTGCACCAATATTCCAATGCAAGATGGAGACATTATTGAAACCCATACCAAAGACAGTCGATTTCCAGGACGACAACTAGTGACTGGCAAGTCACAACATGAGCACATCGATAACCTAAACGAAGTCCTCAATCGGCTGTCAGAAGCTGGGTTACACCTAAGGTGTGAGAAGTGTACCTTTATGACACGTGAAGTTGAATACCTGGGTCATCAAATCTCCTGTCAAGGCATTTTGCCCTCTCTGAGCAAAGCTGAAGCAATTGTGAATGCACTATTGCCACAAAGCATTTCAGAACTTCCTGCATCCTGAGTATGTTGACCTACTTTGGTAATTTCCTGCCTCAACAAAGCACAACCGTCGAGCCTCTGCATCTTCTCCTCAGGAAAGGCATTGTCTGGAAATGGGAAGCTGCCCAAACAACAGCGTTCAAGGCCACTAAAAGCATGCTGTGCTCCTCACCATTACTTGTCAATTACGACCCATCCAAGGAACTTATTCTCAGTTGTGACAGCTCTTCATATGGCATTGGGTGTGCATTGTTGCAAACAAATGGAACCGGTAATCTCCAGCCTGTTGCGTATGCATCACGAACCTGATCTGACACTGAACATCGCTCTGCTCAAGTAGAACGATAGGCATTAGCGTGTGTCTGGGGCACCTTAAAGATGCACCAATAGGTCTTTGGAAGACATATTACCATTAAGATTGATCACAGACCCTTGTTATATCTCCTGGGAGAAACCAGAGCCATTTTGCCCACATCATCCGGTCGTGTACAATGTTGGGTGTTGACCCTTGCTGGTTATGACTATTCATTGGTTTACCGCCTGGATAAGGAAATGTACTGTGCTGACGCACTCAGTCGCTTACTGTAACCATCCCAGAACCTCCATAATCTGGCGATATCATTCATCTCATGACTAACGTCATTCACGATGAGGCACCCGTAACCGCAAAGCAGATTTCTTGTGCTACCAATAGCAATCCAGATTTGTAACAAATTAAACACTGTGTTATGTCAGGTAATTGGGCATCACTACCGGAAGGAGCAAAACTGTACCTCTTCTGGAAGGATGGGCTCTCTATCGATGCAGACTGCCTGCTTTGGGGTAGTCAAGTGATAATTTTGCCGACACGCCATGGGGAAATTATATATCAGTAAACTCCACAATGCTCATCCAGGCCTAGTCACCATGGAGGCTATTGCCCAAGCCCATGTTTGGTGGCCTGGTTTGGACAGTGACATTGAGTCCAGTGCACGTCATTGTTACACTTGTCAAGCCCATGCCAAGACACCACCACAGTCTCCATTGGCCATGTGGTCGTGGCCATCAAAACCAAGGTCCAGACTACACATTGTTGTGATAATAAAGTGCCATACTGTAATTGGCGGCAACGGTAATTGGGTGGATGTGGCAGCACTGTACATGAAGGTCAATGGCTGGTGTTGACACGTATACCACGTACTCCGTGGAAAGTCATGCTGGAACAGTAATGGTATGTTATATACTATATTAGGAATAATGTACTCTGAGGAATGTAATTGGTATTAGAGTATGGAGTTTAACTTCGTTATTATGTGATGCGTATGTAGTATTTGCCTTCAGTATTATGTGTACAAGTTATTGTATTTTGTTATTCTTACCCTATGTATATTTATGTTGTTGTAGATATGCGTATGGGTTTTGTGAGAATAAAGCCGATCGAAAAGGTCTATTGTTGATTACTACAACACACATCGACCATGCTAGTCCATTTCAAGGGATGCTTTTCCTTATCATAGTTGATGCCCACTCAAAATGGATTGAAGTTCTCATGGGGCCATCCTCATCCTCTGCTGTAACAATTAAAGCTCTACGTACCATGTTCGCACAACATGGTATTCTAAACTCCATTGTATCAGATCATGGATCGTCATTTACGAGTTCAGAGTTTCAGAACTTTTGTAAAATGAATGGCATTAAACACTGCACATCTGCCTCCTACAAACCTGCCAGTAATGGTCAAGCCAAATGTGCTGTTCAGATAATCAAGAATGGTCGAAGCCATGTCAAGGAAGGCTCCATTCAATCTCGTCTAGCTCGTGTGTTGCTCACCTACCGCAACAGACCACATCAAATCACCGGTCGCTCACCTGCCAAGCTTCTGATGGCTCGTGAATTAACAACACAGTTATCATTCGTGCAACTGGACGTAACGGTCGAAGTCGAGAATAACAAGTATCAACAGAAACATAATCATGACCAAACATTTGTATACAACAACTTCCAGATCAATGATCCTGTTTCCATGTTGAACTCTGGTTATGGAACCAAGTGGTTATCTGGCATCATTATGGTTAACATTGGTGAAATGATGTTTCTTGTGAATTTTGTGTGATGGTGGATGAATGCGTAAACATGTTGACCAACTCAGGTTACGTCATGGGGAGCCAAACATTGAACTGGCTCAAGTACCTTTGTCACCCACTCCTGTATTAACACCACCTGCGTTTGAACCTGAGGTGTTTCCTCATGAAAGCATCTCTCCCATCAATGTACCTGAACTCCTTCCTGACCCTGTACCCCTTATTGAGAAGCCCACAGTAGTTGCAAGCAAGGACAGCCCTCCACTTGCCCTTAGATCAGCTTGTGTCTGTAAGCCTCTTGAACATCTTGATTTGTAAAAAAAATAATAAGAAATATTGTTTAAAAGGGG
>BROF01002242.1:219370-240389 GCA_024346535.1 Eptatretus burgeri
TGCCTATTTTTTTTATAAACGCGGTGTGTAAACACGATTGGGTTTGATTTATATCGAGTGAATATTAAACGCTGGGCGGTGTGTAAACACGATTGGGTTTTATTTATATCGAGTGATTATTAAACGCTGGGTGGTGTGTAAACACGATTGGGTTTTATTTATATCGAGTGATTATCAAACGCTGGGTGGTGTATAAACACGATAGGGTTTGATTTATATCAAGTGAATATTAAACGCTGGGCGGTGTATAAACACGATTGGGTTTTATTTATATCGAGTGAATATAAACCTTCCTCTGGCGCTTCGGTTCCTTGCCAGAAGCCTTAGAAGGAGCAAGGCGTTTGGGCAGCATCGTGGGGCTTGGAGAAAAAACGTAGAAAATATTCGAAGTTCACAAGCGAAACTTTGTCTCGTGCGTTGTGTGACTGGTCGAGCGCCACGCGTTATAATTTATTGCTTAAATAATTTATATTTATCTTGCCAAAACGAAGTTTTTGCAAGATATGTTAGTCAGCTTGTATGGTTTTTTTTTTGTTGTTTGTTTGTTTGTTTGTTTGTCTGTAATCACGTATAAAAAATTCTGCAGAGCACAGTTATCATTGGAAATTTTTGTAACTTCGCATATCAGAGGCCTATAGAGGTCCCTTTCAGTGCACAAAATTTTGAAGGTCAAGGTCAAAGGTCAAAGGTCAAGGTCACTTTGTCGCAAATCAGGGGAGTCGACGAAACCCTTATTTTTTGAGTAATTTTGATCAGATCGTCTTCAAACTTCATGGGAATATAGTTCATGGTCTGGCGCTCAGCTGATTAATTTTTGGTGGCAATTGATCTTGACCTTCATGGTTAGCGCCTCAGGTCAAACATATTTGACCCCAAGGTCAAATTTTCAAGTTTTTGGAACCATATCGTGTAGTACCTCAAATTGAACACCTCGATGAGTGCTTTCTAGATATGTCAAGCTTGAGACATTATGACGTCATTTGGTGATGTTATGAGGCAAAAGCATATTTTTCATGGTTACTCTGTAGAACAATTCTCATCGGAATCTCTCGTAGGCAAATATTCCTCAAGGAGTCGCTCCTGGTGGATAGCAGCTCTGTTCACCTCAGTGTAAACTTAAAGAAGTCACACGTGGTCACCTTTTGGCAAGATACGGGTCACCCTGAGGGTGACATTGGTTTTTTTTATATATTATTACCGCGATATACCGGGGGAATCCGCAGAAAAAATTCGTTATGTTCCAAAGGAAAACCGCAATGAAGCGGGGGCATGATTGGTGAACCGCGATATAGCGGGGGATTACTGTATACCTAAATACCCATGTCGACCAAACTACAGGGGAAATTCACCCTCGGCAGGATCTGCGCGATCCGGGCCGTTCCCGAGCCGGATCCGAGCCGTACCCCGATCGGAGCATACCAGAATCCTGCCGGGCCGATTGCACGATTACGGCAACAATGGCCTTCCTAATCCCCAATACGCACCGTGGCAAACCAATGGTAGAAAGGACAAGGACGAGCTGGTAGATTCAACAAAAGGGGAATTTATTTACAACAATAATTGGGGAACGAGGGGAGCACGTAAGGGCAGAGTTATCCGAATATAGCAAAGCAAATAATGTACAAGGAACACAGGCACTTTACAGTTTCTACTTATCAGACGGGGCCCACGGATACATACACACACACACACACACACACACACACACACACACACAAATACCCAGAAATGGACCACGTCGGGTCTTTATTGAAGGCTTCCAGCTCGAGGGAAGGTGAGCTGGAGGATGAAGGACGGACGCCAACCAGCACGAGCGCGGACAAGGCAGCGAGCGCCAACAGGCATGGCCAGGCGATCCGAGATGATCCGGCAGACAAACCCCAACTGCTCCCAGTCAGATTGCGCCGATCAATTATTCACTCCCCGTCCAGGGGGGGAGGGGACTCCCTCTCGTAACCCCCCCCCCTTACTAGACGGTTTTGGGGCGCGATCTGCTCGTTGCCCCTGTGATTGGCCAGAAGGGACGCCAAGTCCGCTGATTGGACCGGGGGGGGGCATGGCGGGCATCACAGTGGACTGCCCCTCAAACAGGAAGATGAGTAATATTGTCCTGTGTTGGCTCCCATTGGCCGAACGACGGCAAACTCGCTCACATCTCTCTGATTGGTCGAGAGAGACGCCAAGTCCTTCATTGAACTCCGCCCACCGCGAGCGTTATGGCGTCAGGATGGAGTGAGGCAAAGGTGTTGTTGTTGTTAAAGTGAAGTTGTAAAAGAAAACCCTGACTATCAAAATAACTCTGCAGCGCACGAACATTTAATCACCCATTAGACAGAGGGGATGGATTCGAACTATACACATATACTTAACGAAATAACTGAGCTATGGGGAGCTGTCTGTTGTGTGCTCATGGCTGCCAGATTCGTAACAATATAACAGATGATGCTTTCAATCCAACATATAACAGATGATTTTTCACCAGACAATGTGACTGATGATGTTTGCGGGAACACCCTGGTATCCCCAATGTTTGTGAAACATGTGTGTGAAGTTTCCCCTCGATCTGTCAAGCCATTCTGGAGAAGATAAAATTTAAAGGTTTATTCTTCAAAAAAAATATGGCTGCCAGACCATGTGACCGACGAGGTTTAAATTTTAAAGTTACACCGTATATTCCTCAAGGCTGGTAGATCATGTGACTTAAGTTTCGAGAAGATCTGTAAGCTGCTCTTTTTAAAGGTTTATATTTTCAATCCAAAATGGCTGCCAAACCACATGACCGATGACATCATAAATTTCATTCTCTCAACCAATTTATCTGTAGATCACCCTCAATAATTTTCATACTGATTGGATAAAGCGTGCTACGTATCCAATTATGACGTCGTAATGAAGCCATCGATGATGTCATCATTATCAACAGTTATTCCCCATGGGGAGTACTTGGCATGTGCCAGTTTCAATTTTTTTTTCAATGGAGAGGTTTCGGAGAATAGGTCCAAAATCTTTTTCATTTTTTCCAACATGGCTGCCACACCACGTGACTGATGACATAATAATTGTCATTTTTAAAAATCTTCATGAGTAGTCACTCCTATCTTGAAACTTTTGTGTCAATCGGATAAGCGCTTGCAAAGAAAATGAAATTAAAAGGGAATATTCCCGCAAAATGGCCGACGCGGCGGAAGTATCACAAGAAAAAGAAGAAAACCAATACGGTACCAGCTGGTAAGGCTTGGTACCCTTACAAGATAGACACTCGGTAGAGCGCATACCTCCGCCAAACTGAACAGTTTATGTTTTGTAGCCTATGATAGGCCGGATCTGCAACAGGACATTAACCAAAATCTAATCAGCTTGGTCTTTTCACCTACCAAACTCATCCACCAAGTTCCATCCAAATCCGTCTACAACTCTTTTTTGAAATGTCATGCTTTATATTGTTTTTGGTCTTATCGCTCAATGCTGAAGAATCACTTAACCCTTTGAACCCTGGTGGCCGTTTTACCAGCCACTATTTAAACTTCCATATACCCAAGCGGCCAGATTTTTCTCTAGGGAGCCCAGCGTGGGGGAGCCGAAAGTCCAAGGAGCTCAGGGTTCAAAGAGTTAAAAACTTACAGTACCCGGATCCAGATCTTCACCAAAATGGAATCAATTCGTCCATGTCACCCACCCAACCTGTCCACCAAATTTCGTCCGAATCCATCCATAACCTTTAGAGATATCCTGCTTACAGAAAAACAAACAGACAAACAGGGATGAAAACGTAACTGCTCTCCACCTTCGGAGGTGGAGGTAACTAGAACGCCACTCGGTTGGGCGCGTACCTCTGCCAGGCTGAACAGTTTAAGATTTGTTGCCCACCGATAGGCCGGATCTGCATCCATACCTTAACCAAAATCTAATCAGCATGTTCTTGTCACCTACCAAATTCATCCACCGAGTTTTATCACAATCCATTCACAACATTTTGGGATATCATGCTCCATATCGTTTTTGGCCCCATCTGTCAATGGTGAATAATCACTAAAAATTCTCGCATCGGGTGGCTGACTAGTTACATACGCATTTCTATTTCTATGATACAACACCATTTTCCAAACGTAAATGGAGTCCTGTTCTCCCCTCTGGGTTGGTGCCATTTCTTCACATTCTTGATCTTGGATTCTTTAGAATGTAAAGCTCTCAACATTATTGGTATCTCCCACAATGAAACAGAAGCACAAGGCCCGTTGCTCTCAAATCACAGATAAGTTGGTGATCTTGCTCCCTCTGCTTTCTCAACACTCGTTGCAAAATAAGATGTCCATAAAAATGAAGGAACTTGTGTAATAATGTGTCCCTAAAAATTAAGCAATTTGACTTGGCTCCAACATCTTTCATATTGATGAGAATGAGGAAATTGCAAAGAGAATAACATAATATAATGTCTGGTGTTGGCTTAATGGTAAGGGTGGTGGGCTTGGGATCCTAAGATTCTGAGTTCAAATCCAACTTTTTCTGTTGCATTAATACCAGGTGGGGTTGACTCTGCCTGTCATCCTTCCGAGGTTGGCAAAATGAGTGCCAGCATGCTGGTATACTGTCTGAGTGGCGACCCATCCATGATTGTGTCCAATAGCCAAGGAGACTGCTTAGGCAGCACCTACGCTCTGCACAGAGTATGGTCCCGATGGATGGATAACATAGTTTGAGATTGTAATGACGAATCATTTTTGAAGCATATGATGTGAAGATGAAACAAACCTGGTAATGAAGCTGACTTTTTTTCTTGATTCTGCTCGACACCAGGCAGCATATCATTCATCACTGCCTTGTCGCTGTGCCCTGTTTCTTCATTAGCCATTGAAAAGCTTTAGGTGACAGACCTGAAGAAATAAGAAAAAAAAATAGGAAAATGAAACGCTGAAATAATGAGGCACTACACTGTACTGTACTATCGCATGACTGAGGGTCAAGAGGTTGCACATAACATAGGAAGACAGCCGTACGTCCTAAGAAAAGAATAGCAAAGCCATGCTCCCTCAGCAAACATCATGACCCCGAGCATAGAGTGAATTAGTGACTCAAATAACCAAGTGATTTGGAGAGACTAACTAGCACAGGAGTACCAGCCCACTCCACAGTGTTATGAATGAAATCTATATTTGTTGACCTGCAGTATGGGCAACAAAAGAAAGAATTAAATAAATAAATGACACAAACCAATAAAATTCCCTGCCACGTACATTCTGGCTCAACACAGAATAACCTCTTGAGAGTCATTCGTCGCTTTTGATTTCCTTTCACTGACAAACCAATCGTGATGGCAATACCTGAGGAAGCCTTGGAGAAAAAGACTGGCCAGTGGTTCTAGTTTTGTATTTGCGAAGAAGCAACCTCTGTTTTTACAGCCTATATTTCCCAGAGTTTCATTTTATCACCCGAAGGTAAATTAGCACTCAAAAACACAACAGCTGAGAAACTTCCTTACAATGCAGAGATGGTGTTGCACTTACATTTGAACTTAGTTTGGCTTTAATTCTCAGCCCAACTATAAACCATCACCCTGGTGTTTTACAGACAGGGTGTTCCATCAGTGAGCGCATCATCCTACGGGTGTAACAAATTAAACTCGGGACCCATCTGCCAACATTATCTGGTGGATGATTTTTATTTTCATTGTCGAGGCTCGTATGAGAGCTAACACACAATGCACAGCAAAGGGGGCAGGAGACAAGAAGGGTGGGAGAGAGGACAAAACAGTGGGGAACAGAGACATTAGATCTGTGGAAGTGAGAGGGATGGGGCGGGGAACATGGGGTATACAACATGGACACTATAGCGACTTTCAGGAAGGAAAGCAGGGAATTTGAAGGAGGTGGGTTTGGGGTGGATTAACGGGGGTAGAAAAGATCATGGTTTTGGATGGGGGAAGATAAACAATGGTAGTGAACAGCTGTTTTGAAGGCCTGGAGGGAAGAATGGGATTGAAGAGAGTGTGGAAGTTTGTTCCAAAGGCGGGAAAAAAGAGAAATGAAAACGAGAAGGTGAGCAGTGATTCGTGAGTTTGGTAATTTTACCAGAAGGGGGTTGCTGGCAGATCGTGAGTGCCCTGCGGAAATATGGGGGGGGTGGGGGGTAAATTTGCAGACAGAGAAGGGGGTGAGACCGGAGAGGAGACGACAGAAGACACAAGGGCCACCAACCTTCCTGTGGTAAGAGAGTAAGAGGCCCAAAGACTCAGCCTCATCGCGGGAGATACCAGTGATCTTAAATGCCTTGGTTTCCACATCATGAAGCCGAGAAAGGTGAGAAGCAGGAGCACCAACCCAGAGGGGAGAGCAGTACTCCATCAGGCTGCGGACAAAAGCTTTGTATGTGGTCAGGAGCTCAGGTGGGCCGAGGAAGGACTTTGCACGATGGAGGATTCCCAGTCGGCGACTGGCTTTCGAGGCCAGGTTGGAAATGTGTAAATCTTCATACAACATCCCCCATGATCTCCTTGAATGTACTGTATGGAGAAAGTGACTCATTCTTTTCCCTTTCCGCAACACATCGATTGAGACCACTTTGCGTTAATGCGTATCTTGCTGTACTTAAAGAAACATTAACACCCATACTTTCACCAAGGTCATTCACAAGATCTCTCCTGGATCGCCATCTATCACATTGAGAACATACCCTGAGGTACTTAATATCTATTTTGGAGAGTTTGCACTTTCATTCTGATTGATTATTTTGTCTGAAATATTGCAAGGTAAACAAAGACCTTACCCAGTGAACCAAAAAATTTTCAAGACCATTAAAGATTTGATTTTCAAACAGGAAATCCCACCAACGCCTTCCAACCTCATTATCATCGTTCAAAGAATGTCACACATTTACTTTTTATCAAAGATCCATAAGGCCAACAACCTGGGTCTTTCCTCGAGGCTGCTATCATCTCCACATATTGCTACCCCACCAAACTAAAAATCTTCTCCATCCCACTGAACTGGTCCTGACTCTAAAATTGCCTCTTGCTTGCCAGCAAATTCAAAAATCAGACGATCGGTGTCACCATAAGCACCAAAATGGGTCCCAGCAATGTAAATATTTTTTCAGTTTCATTGAGAAACAAAATTTTCACTCGTTCAACCACATCTTCGACTGCTTCATAGATGACCACATCGATGCCATATCCTGAAGCAGAGAGGATCTTGAACGGTTTATCGTCTTTCTCATTTCCTGCCACCCTGCTCTCAGTTTCACGTGGAAGATTTCAGGAGCCTTTGTCACCTTTCCAACATTAATGTTTCATTCAAAGAGAATGGAGTTGCCAACACTGTCCATTACAGACTGACAAATTCGTACATCTACATCCTATATTCATCCTCCCACCCCTCCCACATCAAACATTCAATCCCATATTCCAATTTCCTTGGGCTGCACCACATGTGCAGCAATGATTCAGACCTCAAATCAAAATCGGTTTCCGGTTTGGGATGGCAGCTTCAATTCTCTTCTCTGAGTGACATGTTTCCAAAGTTAACTGACAGGTTTTTCCAAAGGGTTAAACTCCAGATTTGTCTATGTTGCCATCAATTGTTGTCCACCTTTGTGTGTGTTAATTGTTGTTCGTATTGTGTACTCACTGCCATGCCTGTTTGGTTATTTCCTACATACGAGAATCTAAAAGTGAAGTTAACCATTCAGTTCACATTGTCTGTCTGTCTGTCTGTCTGTCTGTCTGTCTGTCTGTCTACATACGTCAGTTTATGATCGAGGAACAACTTCATTTCAATTGAATGTTATATTATGAACATGAATCAGGAAATGGATCTGTAGTTTAGCAGTACTTTGGCTCTGAATTCATCCCAATCACACATGCACAGAGAGGAGTGAGATAATATTTTTACTTTGTCTGCCTGGTAATCAAACAGAATTGAACATCATTCTAAACTGTTTTTAAGGACATCATAAAGGACACAAACAGGCACGAAGAACTAATGTAACGTGTTTAACAAGGTGGTGTGAAAGATGCTGCATCGACATCTGTAAACTTCTGGAATTTTTTTTTCCTACAAGTTAAAAAATCCTCGTTTTATTCCAATTGAATTGTATACTTGAACACTGCAGAACACAAATTGCCTTTTTGGCACTTTCAAAAACCTTCCGTTTAGCAATACTTTGACAAAATTTAACAGCATTTAACATCATCTGCACCAATCAAATTTGCTGCTCGCAGACCCCGCTCATGTCCTTTTTTTCTCAAGACTGCACGGGCAGGGTAAGGTGTTCTATGAACTCTCTAGTTTTGATCTTGCGTGTTTGCCTCGGCTGGTTAAGCCCACTCATTTTTTTGTTTTTCCACCAGACTCGCACACCCGTTCTTCATACTGTACTCCCATCGTCTCTTCCATCCCGATTCCGACCGTCGCTCGAACTCCGGTGAAAGAGAATGGATTTGCCACCGCAGTCCATTACAAACCTTTGATGATGTCCGGAAAACCAGGCAAGCCAAGAATGGGGAATCTTCTGTAATGAGTGTGGGATTCTTGTTGTAAACTTCTCCAGCCACGACCCTCACTCTCACATCATCTCCTTCAAATCCGCTTAATAGGGTTGGGTAAATATGATTGAAATTTCGTGCATAGCATTTTCTATGGCCGTTTTCCATGCTGAATCCGAATCCGGTCGAATTTTCTTTTACCTCCGATGACCTTTGACCCCCGGAACCTTAATTTATTCAAAAAGGCGGCCAAAAATTTACCTTTTTAATATTTTCCTTCTCTAATGTGAATAATAAGGCTTGTAATATATCATTTCATATGTTTTTCAGGTCAAGGAATACGCTAATCAAATTTTCAAATTGATTGGATGTTGCATAGGACCAAAATTAAGTAATTTAGGAAAAAGGAAGACTTGAAGAAAAAGAAAAATACTAGGCTATTGAATACTATACAAACTTGCAAAAAGCACAAAGGACCTTTGACACCAGGCATTCTATATTTACTGAGTACACTATCGGAGAAAGAACTTCTAGTGGAAGTGACATATTTACGCTTAACTGCAACCCCAGACATACACCAACAAAGACGTGTGAAGGATGGAGCAGGGAAATTCCGCACTCAAAAATTCAGTTTGACCGAGCTACACAACTCTATAAAGAATGCTATCAAACCCGATGAATCCGTGCAGGATAACATTAATGAACTTTTGGTGGCGGCACTGGTGTGATCTCGGTCTTATGTTGATCTGAGAATGACAAAAACAGTTCAATTTCAGCAAAATATTGTGCGGTTTTCAAAAATTGTCTTTTAAAAATCATCAAATCATTGCATAAGTGTCATTTTCGTATTTCCTGATCGGAAAAACCTATAAATTGATATATTACAAGCCTTATTTTCTCTCATTTGGTCAGAAATTCATTTTTTTTAAAAATCATTTTTTTGTCGCCATTTGAATAAATTAAAGTTCCGGGGGTCAAAAGTCATCGGAGGTTAAAAAAATTCCAACGTTTTCAGATTCAGCATCGAAAATGGCCATAGAAAATGCTATGTGAAGACACTTAGCAGAAAAAAATTCACTATTTACCCAACCCTACTCTTAAGTCTCATTCCTTCTCCATGAGTCCGGGTCCCCATGTCCCCGATGCGTGCATCCAAATGCCCCTCCCCTTCTCTCCTTCTCCCTCCTTTGACGAGGAGATCGAGTTCACGCCTCCTCAAAAGGAGAGGAGTAACGTCTCACAGGCGTTTGTTTTTTCCCAATGTTTATTCGGGAGATGTAATGAGTTGCTCGCTTACTGTTCCAGGACAATACACCAGGCCAAGGTTTCTGAAAAAGACAATTGCAAATTGCGATTGTTAATCATCCAAGATA
Organism: Eptatretus burgeri; assembly: GCA_024346535.1. Classification (NCBI taxonomy): domain Eukaryota; kingdom Metazoa; phylum Chordata; class Myxini; order Myxiniformes; family Myxinidae; genus Eptatretus; species Eptatretus burgeri. Next base: position 229,220 of record BROF01002242.1, read on the forward strand.
TAAATTTCTATCGTAGCTCGCGGATTACAACTCACATGGGGATAGCACAGATGGGACGGCTTGCCATTAATTGCGTTTTTCTCTGTTTTTTTCATCCCGACAATACGAGTCACTTTTACGCATGTTTAATCCATCCGATGATATACGTCCGTCGCTGATATTTGTCCAGTTTGTCGATCTGCTTTGGTCGTTCGCAGTTCGTTCGTCATACAAGCCATTTGTGCAATTAATTATCGTGGATGTGAAGCTGCGATGGCTCATTCTTCATGAAATACCCCCGAGCTTTCGGGTGATTTATTTTTATAACTCTGATTGTACAAGAATCATGAGCGTTTTCGTGCCTCTTTTTCTTTTTCTTTTTTTTTCTTCCTCTCCTCTCCTCTCCTCTCCTCTCCTCTCCTCTCCTCTCCTCTCCTCTCCTCTCCTCTCTCTGAAATACCCCCGAGCTTTCGGGTGATTTATTTTTATAACTCTGATTGTACAAGAATCAAGAGCGTTATAGTGCGAAGGGGCACGGAGACGTCAATAATGGTAAAAAGGCAATCAAGCACTCGGAAAGAACAGCGATGGACACATCTTGTCGTTCAATATGGCACTGTCTCGCTTCAAACGCTTTATCTGATCAGTTTAATTACGTCTGAGGATCACGAATAATTTAGTCATTGCATTGATTCATGTCATGTTATGTCGGCCTACTAGGATTATAATCATCAGTGATCACTACAATCGATCGTGATCACGTACGGCATATTGTGAAATATATATATATATATATATATATATATATATATATATATATATATATATATATATATATATATATGGACACTGAAGTGGGCCATTTACATTTGCATAATACTGTACCTCGGAGGCTCGGTAAAACCAGAAGGCAGCAAGTGTTCGCCTCACAGTGCTCTTGCTCTCCTCACAAAATCCTCTCACAATATCGAAGGCGAAAGACGCGCGCGTCGCCAAGGCAGCAACGTCCGCTAATTGGGGCGAGTGATTGGCTGAGACTGGGGCGAACGAGATACCGGGAGCCAATCACGCGAAGCCCTTTCGCCAAGACCGCCCCCTTTCTCCTCCCCCGACACGTTTGTTGTTTTTCCCTGAAGAAAATTGAACTTTTTGTGAAATTGTTTTCCACACGACGACTTAAGAAAATACACGATGGGTTTCTTTATAATGTTTAAACTTTAAAGCATGAGTATTGTCAACAAATGCGTATAGTTGCCAAATGTACCGCTTTTTGCATCCTGTACTTGAACAGCATTCCCATTTTATTGCCGATAAAAGCGAAAAAATTCCGCTTTCACAAAATGACGTCTCATCAAGGTTTTTGATGGATTCTCTTGCTGTGACGAGGCTTCTGTCGGCTATAAAAGCGGTTTCACTTGATGCTGCGAAAAACAAATCATATCCGTGACGTCATTAGATTTGATTGGCGACAGCTGTTATTTAAAGTAAGCGGCAGCAAATGACACATGTTGTCTCATTAACAAGCGTTGTTGACCCACGAAATGTAGGATGTCTGTCATTGGTTGACGGACAGCATGGAATTCTGAGCAAAACTTTGAACCAATGAGAACCGAGCTGTTAACCGGACACACAAGTTGCATGCCCCAGGTGAAGAAAGTGATCTACTAACTGTGATCTACCAACTGTGATCTACCAACTGTGATCTACCAACTGTGATCTACCAACTGTGATCTACCAACTGTGATCTACCAACTGTGATCCACTAACTGTGATCTATCAACTGTGATCTACCAACTGTGATCTACCAACTGTGATCTACCAACTGTGATCCACTAACTGTGATCTACCAACTGTGATCTACCAACTGTGATCTACCAACTGTGATCTACTAACTGTGATTTACTAACTGTGATCTACTAACTGGGATCCAACAACTGTGATCCACTAACTGTGGTCTACTAACTGTGATCCACTAACTGTGATCCACTAACTGTGATCTACCAACTGTGATCCACTAACTGTGATCCACTAACTGTGATCCACTAACTGATCTATAGTGCCATGTTCCAAGCATCCCGATGACATGAAGTAATTGCAGTAGATGTAATTAAAGTCTGTATTGGAGAGTAGCGCATGGCCAAGTCTAAGTTTATATTTAAATTTGAGTTTATATTTTACTTTTTACAACATATACAATGTAAAGTCAAAAGCATATTGAGGAACCGGCCCTTGGGTATGCTTGGTATTGGCTTATGGTTAGGGCGGTGGCCTTGGGATCCGAGGATCCTGAGTTCAAATCCCACTTTACTGTTGAATTAATACCAGGTGGGGTTGACTCTGCCTGTTATCCTTCTGAGGTAGGAAAAATGAGTGCCAGCATGCTGGTATCCTGTGTCGGAGTGGCGACCCGTCCAGGATTGTGTCTCATAGCCAAGGAGACTGCTTCGGCAGCACCAACGCTCTGCACAGAGTATGGTCCCAATGGACGGATTAAATAAAATGTACATTTTTTTTCGCTGTGGTTTTCATCAAGTTTAGTTTGAGTACAAAGCTGACGTTGATGGGCTTTGCATTTTCAGATGCTTTCTAGTTCCTTCTTTAAATCCTCTCTTATTCAGGGCTCAGATATGGTGGTTGCTATTTCATGCACCGCACAATACAATGTGGTTCTTTTTCTTTCCCAAATTACCATTTAACATTCTTTAAGTACCGTATATATCGGGTACAACCTGCTATTCGGAAATACTCTTTCTTTCTTTCTTTTATTAACCCTCTTGTACAGCACCACAGACAACCACAATTCAGATGACGAAGGAGATAATAACGACCCTGCCTTTTCAAATGCGGTGGGGGAAAAAGACCGCTTGTCAGGAGAACCTGTTAGAAAGAAACAGACTCGACTTGGGGGAGGACACCAACTCACGGATGATTGACAGCAAAAGGAGGCGTTGGTTGGTGAGAGCACCAATGAGCACCAATCAAAGGGCAAGCCATGTCCTTTCCTCCCGAGAACTCCACCTCCCACGAACTCTGATCCCCCAAGTCTCTGCCTGCTCAAGCTGCTTAAAAGGGTGGAATGTGAGACGGATCATGGTTGTTGAAATGTGCTGGGACCCTGAGACAACCTGTCTGCCTGTTTGTCCTGATGAAGAAGAGATCCCCATTGCAGTCTGTGCTGAAGCCAGGAGGAGCTACGCCAGAAGGCACTGGAAGAACGGCGCAATGGCTGATCGAGCACGAGGCAGAGGTGTGAGAGTGAATGAGGCGGGAAGTCCTTAGTGCTGAGAGATAGCTCCATACTGATGTGCACTTCTTTCGCTTACTCTAATAATTTTCGCTTACCTCTAATAATTGCTAATTCATCTAACTGGGCTCACAAAGAGCATCACAATTATAAAGAGCTGTCAGTGACTTGCCTCTTGACCCTTCTGGGCGAGGCTTTACATAAGTATGTCACATTTTTCTCTCAGCTGACATTGCCCACATTGCCTCACTTGCATCTACACCCATCTGCTTTCCTTACTCCTTCTTCCTCATTTGTCTCCTATTTCAGGATTGGCACACATCCTCGACGTGTGCTGCCGTGAGTCAAAAGCCGAACCAACACCTTACTCTACCTCTGTCTTCTTTTTTTTCCTATCTACGTTTCCTCTTTATGAATCTACTGGTGCCATGTCCTGTGTGTGGCTGATTAAGGTAAGATTATAGAAGGGGAATATAAGCCTGGTGTTGGCTCAGTGGTTAGGGTGGTGGCTTGGGATCCAAGGGTCTTGAGTTCAAGCCTCGCTGAATTACTTCACCAGGGGGTTGACTCAGCCTGCCATCCTTCTGAGGTCAGCAAAATGAGTACCAGCTTGCTGGGGATGATCAAGTCATTCGAATATCCTGTATCAGAGTGGTGCCCCGTCCAGGATTGTGCCCAATAGCCAAGGAAACTGCTTCGGCAGCACCGACGCTCTGTACAGAGTATGGTTCCAATGGATGGATGGATAGAAGGGTAATAAGCACTAAGGGTTAGAATCTGTTCTTTTGTGCATTTTCTTGATTGTTTGCTGCTCCTATGAATTTGTGCATTTCATGACTGATTATTGTGCTTGTAAATACATGCTTGCTTATTTGGGTAAACGGTTTATTTCCTTCCTGCCCATTTTGTCTCGTTCTCTTTATTGGCTCAATTTGACGTGTCAGAAGAGATAGACGGTAAGTTCTGCCCATTAATTGGCTCCGCAATTCGCCAGTGCATACTCACAGTCTCGCTAGGCCATACAAAATAAATAGATGGGTGTGCACTGAGGGTATGTATCCCAATTGGCATTGCCAAACCACTGGAAAAGGGAACGTGTTTTAGAGCGGGGACCTTGCCAGGTTTGGCTGTATCAATTTGCGTCCGTAGTTGCTTGGCAACCTGATGGACCGTGGACTTATCCACAGTACCCAACCTAAGGGCCAGATATCCGGAAAATCTGAAAAGGCCCTCTCATGGTGAACCTGGACCCCAGTTCCATAATGATATTCAAGAGTTATAGCACATGCAAAAAAAAAGAAATTCATCTGAAAACCATGATTATTCTGCTTTAATTTTGCATAAAAGAGTGTTTTAGAATGTACAAATTTGAGGTTAAAATTACAAAATTCCCCTACAATGGGAGCGGGAATAGACGGTAGAAAACAGAGACTACCAACCTGCCTGTGATGTGACAACAACAAACCTTGTGCTATGGTCTCATCATGGGAGATTCCAATAATTTTGAGAGCTTTAGATTCCACAGATTCCAGGAAAGACAGATGTGATGCTGGGATGCTGGCCCATAGTGGAGAGCAGTAGTCCATTGAGCTTAGGACAAAGGCCTTGAAGACTGATTTTCCAGTCTGTGAGTAGCTCTGATTTTCCAAGGATAAACCTGGATCAGCAGAGATCAGCACTGCAGTTGGCTTCAGAGGCCAGCATTGCTAGGTTGTCAGCCAGAAAAAGACATGGCTGATGGTAAAACCTGGAAGTGACTGAACTTCCTCCAGTGGATGACAAAGGAAATAGGTGGGTTTGTTTGCCGATCATCCCAGAGCAATATGGTGAGACTATGGGATTTTCCAGGATTGAAGGACATGCTCCATTTATCAGACCACATTAGAAAAATAGGACCACTGGACCTGTAGTTTATCTGGGCCCTGGCCTAATGTAACTCAAATTTGGTAGAATTCTGACAGGTGGGTCTGGTGATGAAGATTTTTGAAGGAATTTATGTGACTTTCCAAAAATTTTGCGAAGTTCGCCATTTTGACACACTTCCGGTCACATGGTCAGCATGGCCTCCACAATTTAACATCAGGACCCTGTCCTAATGATGTATCCCAAATTTGGTAGCATTATAACTGGTGGGTTTGGAGAAGAAGATTTTTGACGGAATTTATGCGATTTTTTTCCCCAAAAATTGACGACTAAGTCGGCCATTTTGACACACTTCCCATCACATGGTCGGCATGACCTTCACAATTTAACATCCCTATCCTCGCGTAATATTGTAACCCAAATTTGGTAGCATTCTTACTGTGGGGTCTGCAGAAGAAGATTTTTGAAGAAATTTACTAATTTGGCCATTTTGACTGACTTAAAGTCATGTGACCGGAACAAGCTTTGCAATTCCTGTAACCAGTCAGGAGAGGAACGTTTCTGCAAAATTTCAGCCAGATCGGCCCAGCGGTTTGGCCGGAGAGATAAAAAAAGGAGACTGATGGACGTATGGATGTACGGATGCATGCGATGACGATACATTATCTGGAATGTAAATTCCAGATAAACCAATATGTTCCAGATCAGCAAAGAGACTGAGCTGCTGTCTGCCTCACAGAGGGATTGGGGGGAGGGAGAGGTTGGGTGCTGTACAACACAAGATGGAATCATCTGGAAAAAGGCAAACAAGGTTTTCCAGAGCATCAGAGAAGTTATTAACATCAATGAGGAACAAAACTAGGCCCACAACACAGCCTTGAGGAACTCCAGCCTCCACTGAGAAAAGGAAGGAGATGACAGATGGAACCTGTTTATGAGCTAATGGGGTGTCACATTATGGAGTGTGCCATGCTTTATTTGAATTTCAATTTTTTATGAGAAAATAGTTTTCTCGTACAATCCTTGCGCAGAAGTCTCTTGTTTATGACCATCTCATCTTATCTATAACTTCGAGAAAAAGTACCCTTCTTGTGACATGAAAAGCAAGCAAACTTACCCATCCCCAGTGACAGCAAAAGTTTAAGTTAATCTATCAATTTAAATTATTTCATGAACTTTCAAAATGTTGATTGTGTTGCATTCCTGGTTTTACTCAGAGCCAAAGCTCTGAGCTACATATACTGCCCACCTCAAAATGGTGGTGCAACATCGGACAGTGGAAGTTGGATTTGTCTAAAAAGATGGCAAAATATAGCTATTTTAAATTAGGTCAGACACCATGAAGATCTGTATTAACTCAAACTTTAATCCGGATGTTCATGATGATTTTAAAGATTACTGGAAAGGACAATAAAGTGACTTAAGAAAGTCTACATTCCATCAAGAAAAGTGAAATAAAAATGCAAAATAACCAATCAGCAGCTTTTCAAGTGCAGAGCAGTAAGTGGCCGCTGTAAATGGGAGACGATGAATACATGGTCCAACACAAACGCATCGCAATATAAATAAGATATCTCAACATCTTTGGTCATCTCATGCCATTCTCAGTGGTCTTCATGACCACTTCATTCTTCAGTGTTCCTCTTTGGAAAAATGCACACACACACACACACACACACACACACACACACACACACACACACACACACACACACACACACACACGTGCAGCCTTGTGACTGCTAGTTGCATCATTGGCTGAGGACATGGCTATGCCACTGTTGCAGTGCCCCTATACCAGTACACCGGAATTCATTTCACCAACCTCAGAAGGATGATAGGCTGAGTAAACCCACCTGGTGTTAATTTAACAGCAGACAGGGCTCAAACTCAGGACGCTATGATCCCAAGCCAGCCACCCTAACCGCAAAGACTCAGGTCTTGAGGATCCAAAGCCAGCCACCCTAACCGCAAAACCAACATCAGGCTTATCTTTGGAAATGTAAAAGTATGTTTTTGATTGACTTTCTGCAAACACAATTCTTGGATGAACTCAGTCGTTTGGTGGAATTAATTAAATAACCCAGACATTTCTGCTCTAAGTACATTTACTTTGTAGATAACAAGAATTGAAATTCATCAATAACAGGAGGTAAGGTTCTTTGAAGGGAAGTTGTAAACAATGGCTTAACTGGTGGTTTAGAGCCACATATCTGAAAATATCCCTGAAATTAGCAGGGAGGGTGCATATCAATGTCCAGAGAGTAATGGACCTCAGTTCCTCTTCCCCCAAGAACTTATAAATTGACATGATTGAATGACGATGGCAACATGCGTGAGTAGAGGAAGTGAGGCAGCTGACTCGCGCATATTTTTCTGTCGTTTTCGTTTCCAAAACCATCCTTACAGAACATAAGACTGGTTGTCAGCAATCATTGGACACAGTAAATGGAACTTGAGATAGAATTGTATGGAGGAGGCTCGAAAATAAGGAAAATAAGGCTCATGGTGGAGAAACAACACAGAACGGACCAGGAGATAACAGAACGAAAAGAACAGTGAAAATAGGTGAAGTTGGGGAACACACCATCAGCGGAATAGAGGGACAAGATAGAAGACCTGGAAGAAGAAAGGGCACGGGGAAGAAGGACAGCAAGGGGTGGGGAGGACACGGTGATTGAACAAGAAGTGAAACTCTCAATCAAACTCTCAAACTTTCAATCACAGAAGTGAAAAGGAAAACTGGCGAAGAAGTAGAAAGGAAACCATATCTAATGCATTTCAACACATAAAGAAACCCTGTAGTACAGTTAACTACGTAGTATATTGTGTCGCTCACTTGAGAATATATATATATATATATATATATATATATATATATATAAATATATCCTGGTGGTTAGGGTAGCGGCTTGGGATCCAAAAGGTCCTGAGTTCAAGCCCCGTTGGCCACTTGAATTAATACACACCAGGAGGTTGACTCAGCCTGTCATCCTTCCGAGGTCGGCGAAGTGAGTACCAGTGTACTGGGCCCGGTGTATGCCCTGGTTAAAATAGGTGTACCTTATCCCTGTGTCGTAAGAGGTGACCAGGGCTGCGTCAGGAAGGGCATCCAAGGCAAAACCTGTGCCAAATCATAACAGATGATCTGCTGTGGTGACCCCTAATGGGAGCAGCCGAAAGAAGAAGAAGATTTTTTTTTTGCTGCAGACCCGGGTTCGGGGGCGAGAAGACCATGGGGGAAAAGCTACCTCGGGTTACCACAAGACTCTCCAGAATCGCAGGCCGTCACACACGAATAACTCCGTGACGTAGCGGGTCGCTAATCGACCGTGAACGCCAATAACTAAAGCAAGTGACTTAGGGTCCTCCATCTAATGAATACCGGTTACCTAATGGTCACGTGATCTAATTACCAGGGGGGACACCCTCGATACGCTTTTTTCAAACTGGATCACGTTACCGGATCAGATGCAGCTGAGCGTAACTGCCCAAGGACGTACCGACTAGAAAAGAGATCGTTGGGGGATAACGTCCTGGCTAGGCTAGGATATGGACCATGCTGGATCAATGAAGGAAAAGATGAAAACGAGCTGGGAACATTTCTACACAAAGCATTTATTTACAATCGAGCAAGGAAAGGTATGTGGCACAGTGATTGGGTTTATTATGATGTACAGCAGGGATAGCAAGGAATTTGTGGGGTGCGACAAAAGGCAAGCAATTTACAAAGCAGACACAGAGCAGACTTATCCCATTCGAACTTCGACAATCTTAACTTATGCTGTGACAGGAGCCATCACATCCACACACACACACACAAACCCGAGGAAGATTCAATAGCCAGAAAGAAAGAGAGCAGATGAGGGCTCACAGCCTGACAATATCTGGTGTGGTCTGCCGACCAACACAACCCAGTATGCTTTGGGGGAGGTAGGAGGGAGAAATACTGGTGTCTAAGGTGTTGGAGTGGGAGGTGTGGTGTGGTTCAATATGGGAGGTGCGGTATCATGCCAGAGGAAACTGATTGCGAATCTGTAATGGATGCTCTTTTGTGCATCCAAAGGGGATGAGATAGTGGGGCAGATAGAGAGAGAGGAGAGAAGATGCGTGAGGTAAAAGATTCATAGCCTAGTCGTGCATAGGTCTGTGAGTGTAGCGTGTACCTCCATGGGACGCTCTGTTTGAGCATTCCCACCTCAAGAGTCAGCGCGTTATCTCCTGCTTAATCACTTTGCTGGGGCTCGTGGAACCGTGTGTTCCGCACTGGTCTCAAGAAAATGTGTCACACACCAACCCCGAGTGTAAATGCAGCAACGAGCAGACGAGGAGCAGTGAAGAAGAAGGTGGAGCAGAGAGGCGAAGGAGAGGGCGAGGCAAACGGGCGAAGATGAGAGTGTGGCAGGCAGGCGAAGACGAGAGGGCGGACAGCTTCACGATCCGCCTTTTATAAGTCCCGGGCGAAGGGTGGGGTGATGACCCGAAGCAACGCGCCGTGACCCAAATCACGCTTCCCTATTGGGTCACGGCAGTCATAGCCCCGCCCTGCCAGGCTCCTGGGCCCGGAAGCGGCCTCATTCACACATCTGGCGCGACATGGCTCGGAGCCCGGCACCAAACTCCCGGACCGCCCCCTTCCCTCCCTCGCCGCCCATCCTACAGTGTTCTGGCAACTGGATGAGGGTCATGCCAGTCCCGCGTGCCCATTCGGGGCATCCCCGGCGAGATGCGACTGGTGCTGTTAACATGCTTGGCTTGTCCCCGCATGACGTGGTCTGAGTGGCATGGGACTTCATGGGACTGCATGGGATTGCATGTGATTCTAACTTTGATGCATTGAGAGGGTAAAGAATAGATTCCCTTTCTTATGGGACGGCATTTTTTTCTCTTTACGACAGTCACCTTCATGCACGTGAGATCACCGTTAGCCCAACGGAGACTTGTCTACCCCCTTTCCATCAGGACTCGTTGGCTTGGAGGTGGACGATTTATTTACACCTTGGGCTTACAGCACATTTGATTTAGCACACCGGGGGTTTTCCTGAGCAGTTATTCTGACGGTCAAATCTCAAATATAGCTGTGGATCATTACCTCACCCACCTCTTTCCATCGACATTCGACGTCCACCTTTGTCCATCGACATTTGGCAGCTCTGTGGATGGTTGTTGTTGACGTTTTATAAGTGCTTCACATTTCTGCTCAGTAATTCTGGCAAATGGCTGCTTTCTGCCATCCGTCCAGTCACCGTTGCAGTGATCGCGAGATTGGCAGTTGGCGACATGCAACAAGGTGCCAATAGGCAAGGTAGATTTGGCTGAAGTCTGCTTGAGGCTCCACCCAGACGGGTCGCCTATAAAAAAAGATGAGATGACAATCTTTTGTGTCAGTCGGTGACAGCTGGTTATGGTTCTTACAGCTTTGAGAGTATATATACACTAGAAAGGAGGCGGTTACCAGGAGATATGATCGAGATGTTTAAGATAATGAAAGGTATCGATAAAATATGTGCAGATGAATTATTCAACAGAGAAGACAGTGATAGGACCAGGGGCTATAGCCTGAGAGTAAAGAAGAGGAGAGTTAAGATGGTAGTAAGGCAGGGGACTTTAACTCAGAGAGTAGTTTATGCATGGAATGGTCTCTCTGGAAAGGTAGTGGCAGCAGAAAAAGTTGCTAAGTTTAAATTAGAATTACATAGGTACCTGGAAGTTATGGAGATAGAGGGGTATGGGGATGTTTGTGGTGAAATTAAAGAAGAAGACAAAGCCGCACTCCGTGACGTGTGACTTGCTTGTGGAGCGATAGCTGGAAAAAGTGCCTTGACTAAAGGCATGGTCCCTCGGTTCTTGTTGTTGACTGGAGTAGTCCACTGAGGCCTAAACGGTGAGGGTTGAGAGGGTACCAAGCTCTGTGTTTGCTGGTTAATTATTATTATACTTCGCTGTAGTCGATTGTTGATGTGCCTTTTTGTTTGTGTTTGTAGAGATGGCTTCAATCAAGCAAATTAAAGCCGAATTCACCGAAGGTCTCTCTCTTTCTCTTTCTCTTTCTCTTTCTCTTTCTCTTTCTCTTTCTCTTTCTCT
>BROF01002243.1:14660-41117 GCA_024346535.1 Eptatretus burgeri
TATATATATATATATATATATATATATATATATATATATATATATATATATATATATATATATATATATATATATATATATATATATATATACATATTCAAAGAAGGAGTGGCCAAACTGTCATGCCAGTGCTTCTCAGGTTGAGAAGCCCATCAGAGAATACTCCCTCCTTTTTTAGTGGACACTGAGCCACCTATTTGATCGACTCGTGTGTACTTGTGCAAGTTAAATATTCCGTTGTCACTTTGGAAATGATTTGGCCATTACGTTTGTATCCTAGCCAAATTCCTGGTGAGGTTACACCTGCAAGAGATGAGCCACATGTAGTATTTTGCGCAGTCAATCATGGAGAATAAATAAATGGCAGTGTAATGACCTGGTGAAAAAAAACGATTCAACGAGACAATGATGCATTTTTAATCATCCCACCATTTCCATGAACAAAATTTCACAATTTCAATACAAAAATGTGTACTTTTGTGTTCCTCTTCGTTATTGTCCAACAGCCTTTGGATACACAAATTGTTTTAACTTCCTCCAAGCTCTTCCCTCTCGTGTCCATGTGTACCAGAACTTCATGTAGCTCAAACGGGTAACTCACTTGCCCACAAAACTCTCGATGAACCGGCCACAAAGTCAGCAGCTACCGGAACCTCTACCCAGGGTAGGCTCGTACTATCTTGACTGGGTCCAGTGGCCGGTCATTGGAGTCTGTAGCAACGCAGCCGATACGCTTTAACACGGACATCCCTTGCGCAACACGACCGAACACCGTATGTTTACCATCCAACCCTTGTACCGGTGCCAACGTCAAGAAGAACTGGCTGCCATTGGTGTTCGGCCCAGCGTTCGCCATAGAAAGTATCCCAGCACCTAAAGAAGAAAGGGGCAGCAAGTACAAACACAAAAATAGTTGTTGATTGTCAGGAGGTTGGGGGGGGGTTGGAAACATAAATTAAGAGCTGTTATAAGAGAAACGAGTCTTGATAAATCATCACAATCACCAAGCTTAGAAGTAGAAGTGGGGGGGGGGGGACCCACTATTACCAGTGTGCTTCAGGTCCGGATGAATTTCATCCTCAAATGATTTGCCGTAGATCGACGCTCCACCTCTGCCTGTGCATGTAACGGCAGAGATTAGAGGTGGTGTAGGTGAATCTCTACGTCAACAACTGGGTGTTACAAGCTTATATTCAATGACACCCCCAATGCCAGAAATGTTTCGACAAAAAAAACTGAAACAAAAGAAAAACAAAATATAAATTTTTTAAAGTATCTGAGAATAAAGCAACCCTCTATCCTTGTTGCTGGTAACATGAGACCACCCAAAGCTTGGTGTTGGCTCAACGGTTAAAGTGGATGGCTTAAGATGTTGTTAGTCTTGAGTTCAAGCCCCCTGTCAGGCTTTCGGTGACATCTTGGATGCTGCTGTCCTGTCTGTGTCTGTTTGTGGTGAGGATGTTGAGGTCGTGGAGAGATTCACTTACCTTGGCAGTGATATTCATGTCTCTGCTGGCTGTGAGTCAGAGGTCAATAGACGTCTGGGTCGGGCCTGGGGAGTCATGGATTCACTGGATCATGGGGTGTGGCGCTGCCGGTACCTGTGCGGGAGGACGAAAGTCCGAGTCTTCAGGTCCTTGGTACTTCCAGTCTTGCTCGATGGATGCGAGACTTGGACTCTGACCAAGGATCTGAGACGGAGACTTAATTCCTTTGGTACCAGGACTCTTCGGAGAATCCTTGGCTATCGCTGGTCGGATTTTGTGTCCAACGAGTGGTTGCTGAGAGAGACTCGGATGAGATGTTACCTGCATAGTCTGTGAGCGTCAGTTGAGGCTGTATGGACATGTGGCTCGTTTTCCTGACGCTGATCCTGCTCACCAGATTCTCTCAGCGAGGGAGTCTCATGAGTGGAGGAGGCCAGTGGGCCGACCACATTCCTCGTGGTTGCAGCAGGTTGACCATCATCTCAAGGAGATGGGGATGGGCCTGGCATCTGCCTGGGGGATGGCCAGACGGAGGCCCCTGGAGTACCGGCGGAAAGTGGACGCAGTGACGCGCTGTTCTGGCACATGCTCCCATACCTGACCTGACCTGACCTGACCACACAAACGATAACTCTTTTATTTACCGGCGCCGTTGCAGAATTGTGCATTATAAGGGAAGGACCTTCAGGTTTCTATTTTTATCTCCTTACTACAATTCACAGACTGGTGTTTGTTTTTGTGTTTGTTACTTGGAAATATTTTTTCACCAAGTCTGTTGGTCTGTAGCATTTGTCTGTCTGTCTGTCTCTGTCACATGATTTTTGGCCACAGTTGAAGCAATCATTCTGAAATGTCGTTGCGTATGTTGGTGACTGGCCCAGGACAGCGACGCACATTTTTGGTGAAGATCTCCATCTGGATACTGGAGCTTTGAAAGTGATTCTTCACCATTGAGAGGTAGGGCCAAAAACGATATACTTTATCGCACAATATCTCAAAAAGTTGTGGACGGATTAGGCCGAAGCTTAGTGGACCGGTTGGGTGTGCACCAACAAACAATTAATTCGATTTTAGTGAAGATACGGATTCGAGAGTTGTGTAATTTTTATCTTTGCCGTTGGTCTTGGGGGGGGGGGGTGGAGGGGGTGGTTTAGGAGGAGGGGGTGGTTTGGGAGGGGGGGAACACAAATTCTATATGTAAATGTGTATCGTGTCATGCCGTTCCTGGTGGAGTATGGTATTACAAGTCCCCATCCTTTACAGTGCAGTATTCCTGTCCCCACATTTTGTAGTGTGGTGAGGCGTTTTGAATTTAATGTAGGCAGTAGGTACGTTTTTGTATCTTGCATGCAACCCGAGTTTTTTTTTTCAGGAGCAATTGTGGCAGCTGTTAGTTGCCTATACACCACCCAAATAAAGGAATGCGGAAGAACGTGTTGCATGCTTGGAACAAGATTGCCCATCAGGCAGGTATTGATAGTTTTGAATAATTTGAGATAATTTCCAAAAGGATCATCACACAAGTCCAGAATAAAATAAATTATTCAAACACCTTTCTTCTTGCCTCCTCAATACTCCTCCAATAAGGCAAGAAACATTGTTCATAATCCATTGTGATCTTCCATCAAAGAACTGAAGCTGTTTGAGGATTGAAATACGTGTTCTATCAGGATACAGCACGTTGTAGTATTGTGGAGCAGAACAGGTCAATTCAGCATGATGTCGTTTGCCCTTCGTATGATCAGAAGATAGCTGTTCAGATGTAACATGCACAACTACTGTGGCAATTTTTGTTTACAATGCAAAGCTTCTGCTCTGCCAGAAACCACACCAAGATAGCAAGCAGTGTATCTTGCTGTTGAGGAACCTCCAAGGATACCAGACCACTTGCTAACTGCAGTCCAGGCAGGAATTTGCAGGTTTTTTTCAGGATGCTGGAGAGAAGTTTGCGTACTATTCACGAAGGACACCGTGGGATCGATAACATCCACCAATTAATACCTCCACAATGATTAATCATCCTGCCTGTGAAACATCGGGATGACAGTTTATAGCTGGGTCGGGATTCGAACCCAGGATGGACAGTTAAGAGGGAATGCAACACATCACAGTTACTGGATATGCAAGCACAACATCGGTGAAGTTACTGCTAATTGCCGATTACAATTAAAATGTTCAGGTTAGGCGAAGTAAAATAAATTAGTTTATTGTCCCCGCCCGCTTCCTTTTTGATGGCCACATACTTTTTGTTTGATATTTATAATTTTCTCTTCAGATCGAACAAAAATTTATATATTAAAAAAAACGAACCAATTCATTCATCTGAACGTGCTTCCTTTTTGGAGGTCATACGTTGGTGGGTCGTTTTCTTCCTCGACTCCATCACATTTACAAACTCGTCTCATATTTTTGTCGCAGGAGTCTGGACCCAGACCAATAGTTATTTTGTGTTCCCGAGAGGCCTCGTGCTCACACAAATGAAATTGATGTCGTCTGCAAGTACACTTGCTCACACCGCACCACGAATGCGATTTTCAAGACATGTACATATGTACGCACTGTGTACAGTTAAGTTAGCTAGCCTTGCCAGCTCTCGGGATAGCATGTAATATTATATCTATCTCACGAACAAACCTTCTCAGTAGTTTTAAGTGAGCTACTAACAAAGTAGTGTAGATTTAGATTTTAAAATGGTCTTCGTTTGTGGATGCAAGCGGAAGGTTGGCAGAAAGTTTCTGAAGCCATGGTACGCTCGTACGGTGTTTGACGGAACCCAGACTCTGGGGGGTATTTTCAACAAATTTGCAAATGGCAAGATCGACCAGGGATCGCCAATCGACGACAACTACCAAACAGCTCAGATTAGTAATGCAAGCCCACATACACAGTGGACTTCAGAAAGTATTCACACCCCTTGACTTTTTCACATTGGATCGATTTTTCTTTTTTTGTCTCCAATCTACATTAAATACCCCATAATGTCAAAATGGATTTTTGTTTTTTTGAGAAGTTTTTACAAATCAATTAAAAAATGAAAAGCTGAAATGTCTATGTCAAGTATTGTTACGGTTCTGCGAAACCAGCATTCCTCCAAGGCAAATGTACCCAGACATATTTTATTGGTATCCGTTTCAGATAGCCCTTCTCTTATGTCGAGTGGGTTACTGGGACAAAATGTGATGCGAGGGCTTTTAATGAGGTCTTCAATTCCATTTATCTATCTATAATTCCAGGTGTGTGTGTGTGTGTGTGTGTGTGTGTGTGTGTGTGACCGCCGTTTCTCGACAACCGCTGGTCCAATCTAATTGAAACTTGCCAGGTATATTGCTGGGGACCTGAGGATGTGCCTTTTCAAGGTTTGATATTAATCAGACAAGTGCTTCCCAAGTTATGGCCATTTATTTACCAAACCAATGACAAGACACGTTGTTGCGTGGGCGTGGCCGATGGGGAAGGGAAGCTCAGTCGCGTTCCCCATTACGGGTTACAACGTACGGGCTTCCGGAGAGTGATGACTTCGTGTATTCTAATAATTTCTCGATTTCTTATGCGCATTTATAGATAAACATAATGCCCCAAGTTATGATCATTTTCATATTAGACGGTGCATAAATTTCGGTAACATCAGAGTGAGCTGGTGTGCTCCGAACCAGGAAGTAATTTTTTTTTCTCTTGTCTTCTCTTTTTGTTTTTCCTTGCGATGACATTGCGAAAAGGCAAAATACGTTGGCGCTAATTGAATATTTGGGCAATAAAACTAAATTGCGAATACTCGTAACTGCGAATAATATGTGAACTTCCAGGCCACGCATGTACGGGCACGCGAGAGCGAAGAAACGGCCTGTGTGGTTGTTGTTTCTTGCTCGCGGTTTGAATATTAATTTATGAAATTTTTTTTTTATGGGCACGAACTAGTATAGTTAAAAAGAAGGGAAAAAAAAAAAGAAAAAAAAAGCTTTAAAAATTTCTCTGAAGTGGCTGAATTGATCGAGGAAAAACTTCACATGTATTACCGCCTATCTCGGAGGAACAAAAGGTTCACACATATAGGTTCACACATATCACGTCACAGGTCATGGTTTGGCAGCCACATTGGATTGAAGAAAATATTTAATAGCATTTTCTCTGGAACCGCTTCGTAAATCGAAGTGAAACTTTACAATTATGATCTAGTGGTGATGTGGAATACACGTTTTAAATTTCAACTTGATTGGGCACATGGTCTGGAGCCGGAATTATTTAATTTTTTGATCTGGGTTATTTTTGATTCTTTCTATTTTATTTTTAAAAATATGGCTCACTTGGCTGTGCCTGGATGGTCTGCAATCTCTGATTGCTCTTTTTCTTGTTTACTTTGCACACACGACCCCTCCTTCAAGCAAGCGTGCACGCCACAGACCGAACGGCGACGTTAATAGAGCCTCATCAACATGTACTGCAGCGGCCCCTTTCAAACTGTGCACTATTCCCAAACGGACGTTTCATTTCATACTCCTCAGTACAAGTATCACAAATGCTACAACCTTCATATGACCACCACAATGCCTTCCTGAAAATCCCCACAATAACCTACGCTCGACCTCTTCACCAGAAACACCTCCTCAACAAACACTTCAATCACCTCACCACAACCATTCCAACCGCTTCAACCTCTTCACCACAAATGCCACAGTGCTTCCCCAACCTCACTACAACCACTATGAAATTCCGCAACCACAGTCAGTTTCCCGGATGCTCACCACAGTCCTTTAAGGATGTCAGGGAACAATGGACATCACCCACTATATGACAGATGCTTGGGGTCGAAACAGATTGGCACGTGGCTTGGAGCGCAAGACTGCGGTGGGGTCTGTTCAATGCCATCTGAGTAGCCCTGGCGCTCCACTAAATAGCGACCCTCATTTAAATCCCAGCACAGGTTTGTGGCTGTAGAGCGCTTCCAATGACCCGCACCCCAAGTTGATTGAGGAGTTCCACCGCGTGGCCAAGTTCGGGGATGTATGAGGCCATTTTCAGCTTCGGATCCTCATGAGGCAGGGCTACTATTCGGAGAGGCGTCTGCATGCCAATGAGAGTGCTGGGAAACACCGACGGGGCATTTTGATCCGATTTTTGGCTCCGACTTTGCCTCGCTCCGGCGATTGACACGTTGCTCCAGCGCATGCTCCCATACCTGACCTGGACCACCCAGGTTATATGAAAATAGCTGCAAAAAAGATCAGAGCCAGAAGTGTTCATCAGTCAGTCTCCACACGAGGTCAAATAATCTTCTCCTAGGTGCGAGTCGGTTGCTTCCAAGTGTGGAGGGCTGGACGAGGAGGAAGGTCCAGAAGTGAACAGTGGCGCGAGGGGAAAGGTACAGCAAATCGCTGAGTCGGCAGAATGCCAGACCGACAATAGACGTAGTAATTACGCAAACAGACTGACACGCCACGTTAAGCTATCATCTCACACGTTCTGTCTCTCCCATCTACAGTCTCATCTTCTGTAGACACACAAAAGTAAAAGAGCAACTGTAGATATGCACCTCTTCACTCTTCCTGCATTACATTACACCTCATTTTGCACCTCTCACTAACACACTATAAACACCCAAAGTTTTCTCCCCTCCTCCCCCTCCTAAGTGAGTAGGTTGTGCCAGGTACAAAGAGGTCGTTCACACCTCAAACTTTCTCTCATCTTTCTTGCACTCCGATTTCCTCGGGTGTGTGTCTGATGGCACCTGTAATGTTAATGTAAGATAAGATTGAAGAAGTTTCATATCATTTTTGCTCTGCCCTGTGTCTTCTCTTCTGTATGTACTGCATTTATTTTGCCACACCTCATCAATCCTTGCTTTCCCCTGCTGCACGCATTGTAATAAAACCCTTTATTGTGCCGCATGACCTTACCTTTCCCTTGCTTTATAAATTAATTGCCCTCATTGTAAATGTATCCAGCTCGTTCTGTCTTTTCCCCCATTGTTCCAACGTAATCCACACACAGTTTAGCTGGGAAGTTCTTCCCCACCGATTTGGTCTTATTAGCTGGTGCGTACTTGGTCACTCTGCACGGCTGCACCCGATACAGTAACTTCCATGCAAGTACACATGGAGGGCACGTGACCCCCCCTTGGTAAAGTATCATGTGGTCGTGTAACCCTGCCAGGATTGGCAGTACCAATTGGCATTCATGGTTGCTCAGCAACCCATTGGCAGATGGAATTATTTGTGCCCAGATGTCTCAGGACCGGGTGTTCGGGAGGGACCAGAGTGCTTCCCCTCGTGGCAAGCTTCAAACCCCGGATCCGCAACAGGATTCAACCCCTTTGCTACGACACTCCACATTGAGCTCAGGTGCATCAAATTTCCTTTGATCATCCTTGAGATTCTCTACAACTTGATTGGTGTCCATCTGTAGCCAATTCAATTGAATGGACACAATTTAGAAAGAAACACACCTTTCTGTACAACGTTCCACAGTTGACAGTGCATGTCAGAGCAGAAACGACCATGAAGTCCAAGGAATTGTTTGAAACACTCTGAGATTCAATTTTGAGGAGGCATAGATCTGGGGAAGGTTATAAAACAATTTCTCATGTGTTGGATGTTCCCAAGAACACAGTAAGCTCCTTCATTAGGAAATGGAAAGAACATGGAATTACCCAGATTCTTCTTACAGCTGGCCATCTGCCCAAACTGAGCAAGGACCTTGGTCAGGGAGGTGACCAATAACCAATTACCACTCTGACAGAACTAGAGTTCCTTGGCTATGATTGGAGAACCTGCTTCAAGGAGAACAGTCTCTGCAGCACTTCACAAATCTAGGCTCCATGGGAGAGTGGCCAGATGGAAGCCACTCCTGAGAAATAAGTCACATGACAGCATGCCTGGAGTTTGCAAAAAATCACGTGAAAGACTTCGAGAGCATGAGGCAAAAGATCATGTGGTCTGACGAGAGGAAAAAATGAACTCTTTAACCTGAATGCAAAGCACTAAGTGTGGCAGAAACCGAGCATTTTGGGTGAATGAGTGAATTTCATGGGTGAGGTTAGGTGAATGAGTGAGTTTGATGAGGCTTTTGGGTTAATGAGTGAGTTAGATGAATGAGTGAGTTTGATGGGTGAACCATTGAGGTTTGATGAATGAGTGAGTTTGATGGGTGAGGGTGGGTGAATGAGTGAGTTAGATGGGTGAGGTGAGGTGAGATGAATGAGTGAGTTTATATGTGATGTTGGGTGGACGAGTAGTACTCCCACCATTGTCCGTCACCCACAACCCCCCCCCTCCACCCCATCGTCCATCACCCACAACCCCCCCTCCAATCGTCCATCAGCCACAACCACCCCATCATCCACAAAAATGCCCCCCCCCAGCACTACGCACAAAAAAGGTCCCACCCCCCCCCACAACCTCCTCCTCCCTGCATCATCCCCCACCCCACCCCACTCATCAAACCAAACTCATGTGAGTACTGTATATTAAAAGTGTTTGATATCAAATTTGTGACTTTTGTCTTTATTTTATCGGGCCGGTAGAAAGTCTGCTGGGTTGATAACTTTTTCTTGTCACCGGCCCTGCTGGCCGGTGGATAAAAATGTTCATTTGCATCCCTGCAACTGTGAAGCATATGCTATGGTTGTAGCATAATGCTATGGGGGATGCTTTTCAGTGGCAGGGGCTGGGAGACTTGTGAGGATAGAGAGAACAATGAATGGAGCCAAATACAGGGAAATCCTTGAGGAGAACCTGCTTCAGAGTGCAAAATACTTCAGACTGCAACGAAAATTTACATTCCAACAGGACAATGACCCGAAGCATACAGCCAAAGCAACACTGGAATGGCTTCAGAACAAGAACGTGAAAGTCCACGAGTGGCCCAGCCAAAGCCCAGACTTGAATCCCATTGAGAATCTGTGGAAAGACTTGAAGATTGTCGTTCACCGACATTCCCCATCCAACCAGACAGAGCTCGAGCAAATCTGCAAAGAACAATGGGAGAAAAATCCCCCAAATCAAGATGTGTAAAGCTGGTACAGACATACCGAAGAAGACTCGAAGCCGCAATCGCTGCCAAAGGAGCTTCTACCAAGTATCGACTCAGAGGGTTGAATACTTCTGGAAATTAGATATTTCTGTATTTTATGTTCAATAAATTTGTAAAAATTTATAAAAAAAAAAAACACGTTTTCACTTTGTCATTAGAGGATATTTTGTGTCGATCGGCGACATTTTTTTATTTAATTCAGTCCATTTTTAATTCAGGATGTAACACAAAACATGTGAACAAGTCGAGAGGTGTGAACACTCTCCGATGGTGCTGTATGTCGTACTGTACCTGTTCAGTACGTGCAAGCGCACAGTTTAGCAGACTAACACTGACTGCAGTGGATGTTGACGTCTCGGGTTTATGATCAATGCCATTTTAATGGGATATCGGACATGTGGTGGCTGGTGGTCGTGCTCATCTTTGGTCTGGTAGACAGCACCATGTGTCGGGTGTCTTGCAAAAACAAAAATATCAAAAAGTAAGGTGACCCCTCTTTTTATTTATTTATATATTTGAAGAGCCAGGACGACAAACTAATAATTTATTTTATTTGGCCCCAACACAAGCGCGCGCACACACACACACCAGGTGTGACAATCTGATTGTTGCAGTCACGTGACGGCCCCAGGTCGTGTGAATACCCAGTTCCACCAGAGCACCACCTCATCGAAACTGCGAACCGGCACCTCATCCCCAGGGTGCAGCCATACTAATGAGAAGGTGCAGGTGTCTTCATTTGTGCACATCTCCATTCAACACACACATACACACACACACACACACACACACACACACACACACACACACACACACACACACACACACACACACACACAGTTTCTGAAACCTTAAACAACGAGACCAAGACAAGGCAGTGTGAACACCCACCGGTTCCCGTCGGATCTCCCCCTTGTACCATGAAGTTGAGCACGATCCTGTGGAAGATCACAGCGTCGTAATACCCTCTGCGTGCAAGTTCGGCAAAGTTTCGGCTCGTGCGGGGAGCGTGCCTCCAGTACAACTCGAGCACCAACTCGCCCATACTGCACAAACACCAAGGGAGAGGAACACAAGTATTGCGGACTCGCGGAGACAGCGAGCGACAAGAGAAAGTTTAACATTCCACAGAACGGGACGTACGACGTTTCCAGGGTAACGGTAGCTGGCTGCCAGGACTCAACAGGTATTCCCGCCATGACTCGCTGCAGATGCTCAATGCCTCACCACCTCAAGGCTGAGTTTCATGTTCAAGTTATTTTAATGGCGTCGTATTTCATTCTTCATTTTTTTATTATACACAAAACAAAATGTTAAACAACACCATTGAAATAAATAAATAAAAATGGTGAAATTTTCCTGATTATAAAAAAAATTACTTATTGAGCTACCACGCGCCCGCCACAGGAAGTTCAAATTTAAATCACGTCATGTCGGCGAGTCCGTTTTTTATTATACACAAAACAAAATGTGAAACAACGCCATTGAAATAAATAAATAAATAAGGTGAAATTTCCTGATTATAAAAAAAAAAAAAAAAAATTACTTATTGACCTGCCACCCGCCCGTCACAGGAAGTTCAAATTTAAATCACGTGATGTAGGCGGGTCCGTGTTTTTTTTTTCCCTCCATCAACCGGCATTTATTTCTTGCAAATTTTTTTTTTTTTTTTTTTACTTCAAACTAAACAGTGTCGATCATGTTATTTTATTTATAGCAGTTTTATCTTGCTTGCTTGTTTGTTTGACGCGTTCTTTGAATTCTTTATCAGTTGAAATTTAAATGACGACGTTGTTGTTGTCATGGTTTGCCCATTGATGTAGCCTCGCCACCCATTCATCGATGTGGCTGTCTGAACTTGCAGTGTCGAACCTGGGATATTTTGTCTGACACCGTGGATCGAGTGATTGATCAGCAGGATAGGAAATGAAGAAACGCCTCGACCAGGTATCACCGGATCAATGTGTTTCTACTTCCAACGACGACGAGTTATCATGGGGTGGACTCGAACTTAAATCCACGTCAACATACAGTGGGAGATGTTCTTGTACTAATTCACACGTTGTCGTACAAACTTCATCGACGTGCTCACGTTGTACATGTACTTCATGGACGATGTAACGTTCTAAATAGTACGTATTTTATAGAAATATGTGTGGGTTGTTGCTGTCACCGACTTCCTGATATAATTAACCAACTTCGTGGTTAACCACACCCATCTGATTGGCCCTTGGGCAATGTGCATAGCGGACCCGCCCCCATCAGGCTGATTGACCAGTCGTAGTCCCACCCATCCCTCTCCTCTTCCCATTCCCACTTATGAAGGACAAAAGGCTGTGGATAATAACATTGGCTGAGGACGCTGCTGTGTCGCTAATGCTGTGCCCTTCGTCCCAGTCCACCGGCACTCATTTCGCCGACCTCAGAATGATGACAGGCTGAGTCAACCCCACCTGTTGTTGATTCAACAACCGCTTTCTAAAGTTTTACCTCTTTTGGTAAATCAATATAAGAAGAAGCTTTGAGAGGATCTGATTTCAAGATGTGTATGTCTAAAAAGATTATTTTTGTAATAGTAAATCCACTACCTACTACAGTGTTATCAACATCTTGTTCTTTTCTCTGGAGATCATCGTAAACATCACATCTTACAAAATCTTGAAATGATGAGATAAAGTGTGGGTTTGTCCTCATATCGGGAGTAGTTTCACCTTCTTGTCTTACCATATTCAATTTTACTCCCATATAAAACTTAGTTTTCATTTCACTTAATGTGTTTTTAATTACAGTTTCAATACTTTGTTTCACCATATCAACAGCTTCGATGATTGAAGATTGTCCAGGGTCTTCAAAGTCAAACAACCTTGTTTTTAAAAGCCCCATCAGTGTTTTCAATGGAGAACTTGGTAGCCCCTTCCCTTTCTTCATTGTTCTTGTGTTTGTGTGATTGAAGGTGTTGACTATAATTTAAAAAAAGAATGTCAACATTACATCAATCACAATGCTTTGTTTCTTGTTCAAATGGAAATATTTGTCTGAAAAGATTGAATATGTCTTTGTTGGTTTGAAGGTGTTTGTGATTGGTTCACGAAAAAATATTTTCACGAAAAAAATAAGTGACCACTATATTCGTTATAGTTGTGTGTCTGTCTGTCTGTCCCGAGCGTAGCTCTGTGGGTTTTGATCCGGTCCTGATAAAAGTTTGGTGGGAGGTTTATATCATGATCGAGTTGTGTTTTCCTGAAAATGGGCGTGGTGCGCCCATTGTGGACGGAGCCACGCCCAAAAAACATGTGTTTTTAGGGGGTAGCCGATTTCAATTTGCATTTCTTTCAGTATATGGTTTGCCCAATGGCACCTGCATTGCCCCACGGAGTCCGATTTTTTTTTTTTCATTTTCGTCCCAAGGTCAAGGTCACAAGGTCATGAACTTAGAAAATTGCGAATTTTGACATAAAAAAATTATCTTCTCCAAGGGGTTTGTCAAATCTGGCAGGGGTTTCGGTATTTCGTTCGCACAATGGCACCTAGCCCCACGGAGCACGATTTTTTTTTCCATTTTCGTCCCAAGGTCACGAACTTAGAAAATTGTGAATTGTGTTTTTAGGCGATAGCCGATTTCAATTTGCATCTTCTCTTAGGGGGTTTGTCGAATCTGGCAGGTGTTTTGGTATTTGTTTATCCCAATGGCACGTGCATCGCTCCACAGAGCTCGATTTTTAATTTTCATGCCAAGGTCAAGGTCACAAGGTCACAAACTTAGAAAATTGCGAATTTTAACATAAAAATCCATCTTCTCCGAGGGGTTTGTCAAATCTGGCAGGGGTTTCAGTATTTGGTTTGCCCAATGGCACCTGCATAGCCCCACAGAGCTCGATTTTTCATTTTCGTCCCAAGGTCAAGGTCAAGAACTTAGAAAATTTTGAATTTTGACATAAAAATCATACGACTACCCAAACTTTGAGAGCTAGGATGACAATATTTTTTTATGCATAATCTTGAGGTCATTCCCCACCTAAAGTCTTGAAACCATTTTGCTCTATCTCGAACACCTTGCCCGTAGCGTCCCCTTCATGTTTGTTTTTATGCTGATTTCATCAAAGTATGGATAATAATTATAATCCGAGGAGTGCGAAATGCCATATAGCCGATACGACGTTATATTGTTCCTGGAATGTTCCAGAGGAAGTTTTGCACCAAAGGTCATAATCCTTGACCTTTGTCCTTTGAAGTTCACAAAGGTCAAATTTTCAAAGTTGTGGGAATCGAACCGGGTTTTCGACCTTCGACGAACGAACTCCAATAAGCTAAAGCACGTATCCTGTTTCCTTATTTTAATGTCCACAACATTGTTTTGTGACCTTTAAAGGTTATGCAAAGGTCAAATTTTTTAAAGTTGTTGAAAGAAACCGGGTTTTCGACATTTTGCAGCTAATAACCTGTCACTCGTACCACATCATGTTGATCATTTTTATAACTTGGTGAAAAATTATCACATTGTCTCATCCTTGACTTCTGAAACAATCTACATCGTCAAATACCGCCAGTGAGCCATCGTCGTCTTCAAACTTGTAACATTTATATTGTTACGGTTGTGGAAATTCACAGAACACCATTCAGGTTCCCCGAAGATCGGTTATGTCCAAAAGTGTGTGTCCAGATAGATTTCCCCACCGATGTCGAATGGGAATTATTCGTGAGCCGGGCTGTGCATCTTTGAGGTCGTGTTATTCTTTTGCTATCTTTATTTTTGCAAACAAACAATCATCTCCTCACCACCTCTGCCACCACCGCCAACATCTCACGACCTTCGCCATAACAAACGACAAAATCATCTCCTCACCTTCATTTCCACCAACGCCGCCATCTTTTCGCCAGCAACGGCAATCCATGGACGAGCGGCATCTCCGCCGACAGACGCGGGGACTCCCTCGTTGGGGCGAGGGCTGTTGATTTCTGCCACGTCCGCTTCCACGGCCAGTGATTTCTGCCACGTCCGCTTTCCACGGTAGAATCGGATCAAAAGGACAAAAGGGGCAGATCCAATGGGGGGGGGGGTGAAAGGTCATAGGTAAAAGACCAAAACGCACCCCCATACCCCATAAGAGGGCGCGCTGGAACGCCAAGCCGTCAGTTGAGTTGAGGAGAGGGGCGTCGAGCGCAGCGCAGCTTGGAGTCCGGGAGAAGTTCGAGTCCAGTGCAGGGCTGTTGCTCGTCGGACCGGACCTTGGAGTCCGGAAAAGGTTCGAGTCCAGTGCAGGGCCGTTGGTCGGTGGAGGCAGCCGGCGAGAAGTCGCCAACCAGCGGCATAACGGTCCGAGGTGATCGGGCCCCGGGACGGTCCGAGGTGATCGGGCCCCGGGACGGTCCAAGGTGATCGGGCCCCGGGATGGTCCGAGCGACGCCGAGGAGTGAGCGGGCTCTTAAGAGAGCATCAACTCTAAAAGAGCAAGGACCGTTCGCTCCTCTGAGGCGTCGTCGGCTTGGCCCGATCGAATAGGCCGCACGGCAAGGCCCGGACCAACCGAGTCACCATCACACCAGCTGCCGTGTTGACGGCGAGACATCGAGGGTCGTCCAGCGAGTCACCACGAGGGTGGCAGCCAACCTGTGTGGTCTCGCGGAGCTCCTGCGGTCTCCACAGCTCTGCGGAACATTAAAGGCCTACGGGTCCTGTTCTACCCTTTCCTTTCCTGGGGTTTTCTTTGAAAGTTGTGGCGCCTTGTCCTATAAGTAGAACTGATAAGTGCATGTACATAATAAATAGACAATGGCTGTGGGGTCTTTTTGCTCGTGTCGTGTCCCTACCCCCCCCCCCCCCATCCATTGCCTTGACTGCATGCGTGCATGTGTTCTAAATAAATGTCCCCTTTTGTTGAATATTCACCTGCTCGTTGCGTCCCTTCCTCCATTGAGCTGCTGTAATTGCGTTTGGAATAATAGCTGGCTTTTAATAGCCGATAATATAATCGGATCCAACGGGGCTTGGCGATAATACACCGCTCGGCAATCGCAAACTGAGCGAGCTGTCTAAGTGGCTCGTTTCTGAGCAAGTTCCGTTGAGGTGCAACCTCTCGGTAGTCTGCCCGCGCGAATAATTGGGTAAATCGACCATTCGGCGATCAGATCCTGTAGCGCGGGCAGAGCATTGACAAGGTTGTGGTGTGCTTAAAAACACACCCGTAGCTGGATTTTGGCGTTGATCCGGAAAGCTACGACTGGATTGCCCGTCCGGTGGGCGCGTGGCCGCAATTGGCTAAAAGCGGTCGTCCTCACGCCGAACGGGTGGAAACCACAACAATATTCATCTCTCTATAATTGCAGCAATCTCTGTGTGTCTGTGTGTGTGTCTTTGACCGCTGTTTCTCGACAACCACTTGTCCGATCTAATTGAAACTTGCCAGCTATATTGCTGGGGACCTGAGTATGTGCCTTTTCAAGGTTTTATATTAATCGGACAAGTGTTTCCCAAGTTATGCCCTTTATTTACCAAACCAATGACAGAACACGTTGCTGCGTAGGTGTGGCCGATGCACCATTTAGTTACCAATGACAGGACGCGTTGTTGCGGAGACGTAGCCGTTGGGGAAGAGATTCTCAGCGCGTTCCCCATTATGGGTTACAACGTACGGACTTCCGGATAGTGATGACTTACTGTATTCTAATAATTTCTTTTTCTTGTGCGCATTTATAGATAAACATGATGCCCCAATGCAGTCGTCGTTTACGAGAGCGAAGGAACGGCCTGTGTGTTTGTTTGAAAGTTTTTTTTTTTTTTGCACATAAGGCCACACACGTACGGGCACGCATGTACGGCCATGCACGTATGGGCACGTGAGAGCGAAGGAATGGCCTGTGTGGTTGTTTCTGGCACGTGGTTTGAAAGTTTTATTTTTTTTTGGTTTGTACGTGCGGGCACGTAGGGCACACGAGCAAACGGCCTGTGTGGTTGTTGTTTTTGGCACGCGGTTTGAAAGTTTTTTATCTGCATGTATGGCCACGCACGTACGGCTACGTACGTGCGGGCATGTACTCGTGATTACAAATATCGCAGTATGTTGTTTTCATCATATTTATAAAGCAAAACTTTGCTGAAACTAAAATTTTCTTGATGAAAATTCCATTTAACATATCAGTGAATCTGTGCTTTAAACCATTTTATCCAACAACTTTTTTTTACTTAATAAATACAATGTATCAAGACACAAAAGACAAGTTTTAATCAACCTCTGCATTTCTAAAAGATACTGAGAAATATGTTGAGGATGTAAAATTGAATTATGATAATTATAACAACTATTGGATAAAAACAATTATGGTGAATAATTATATGAGTTCTTCAATTTCCTTCAGTGGAAGGGCTTTTAGGAAATCTGGAAGAACATCAATTAAAGTCGCTCGAACAAAAGTTTCTCCTCTCCTTCTGGCAATATATTCAAAACTAGAAAAATCAATGAAACAAGAAAAAGTATCAAAAAAGAAAAACCTTATGGATGAAGCTTTAGAAAGAAAAGATAACACCATCTGTTATATGCAAGGATAAATTTGTATTTTTTTCAACAACCTCAAAGATATAAATCTTGATGACATAAAGGATGTTAATATATCAGGTGAAATGATATTTCATTCAGTTGGAGTTAAGGACCATTTTAAAATTACCACTTAATGTAAAAAATGTAGTAGTTAAATCTGTCAATGAAAAAAAGTATGCAGATATAGATGGTAATGTTTTTTTTATTTTATTTTTTTTTCTACAAATTAAATACGAGTCATGATTCAACTGAAGATTTTGAAGATTATGAGAGTGATGATCGTATCTCTGTTGGAACAGAAGACAGTTTTGACACTGAGAGTTTGTGTTCAAATGATAGTTAAGAAAGTAGTTTTATAGATGATTGTGAAAGCACCAATCAAAGTACCGAAGATGAATTTTGTTTGAAGTAAAGTTTTATTTTATAATTATGAATCGTGTACTAGATCTTGAGCCTCTTGAATTCTCTGATTCTCCAATGACAAATTTGAGAATTGTCCTGCATGTGAAAGAGTGGGATTAAACAGAGTCAGAAGCACATAAACAATGCATATTCTGTGATTATCTTCAAATTAATGAAAATATAAAAAAATATATAAAAGAACATGACTGTTTCAAAATTACATCAAAAATGAATTACTTTACAAGATTAACAAGAGAAATGAATGTTACGTATGAGGGTGATAATACACTTTTTCTTACAAGAGAAGAGACCGAACAAATGATGGTAATGTTTCATGGGTTGATGATTTACATTATTAACGATTGTCATTTTCAGGGAAATATCAACATAAGATATTGTATAAATAAAATAATGGATTATCTTGAAATTAAACCTGAACTTTCCAACACATTGAAAGAGAGAGTGAGGAAGTTCATACATATTGTTTGCTTTTGGAAGAAATAGAATTACAGATTAATACAGATCATGGTGTTTTGATTCGTCTCACATTTTTTGATAAATAAATGAGTTGTAAAGTGTGGGTGTCTTAATCAAGTATATCTTAATCAAATCAATCTTCATAAACTATCATCTTGTGTTCAAAATCAAAAGCCTTGCATGATTAATGTTCATACAACTCAAAGAAAAGGAGCAGTACGAATTGATGTTTTGCTCACAAGAGAACAGGTGAAAATCTTGAACGATACAGGCTCAATTAAAATTAAAATGTCAAAACCAATGTTGAAATATTCAACAAGAGAGATGAGTGGAGGATTTCTCCCATTTCTAATTCCTTTATTTGCTGGTTTAAGTGTGGCTGGAGCATTGGCGGGTGGTATTTCAGCAGCGGTGAAAATTGCCAACGAAAGGAAGGCTCAACTCCGGGCTCAAAAACAGTTGGAAAGAGAGAACAAAGAATTAGAGAAACATATTGGTGGAAGTGGTGTAATTGTAGATTTTGCTGAAAAACTTGAAAGCCTACCTGATAAAGCGAGATTGTTGGTTGGAGATATGCCTTCTTCGATTGCACAAGCAGGTGTAAAATTAATTTAAAGGGGTAATGGATTATATCTTTCTAATTAATAAATGAGCATTGATAAGAGGTTTAAAGAATTTGGAAAGAATAAAACATCAAATTTAGAACTTGTCAAATATTGTAAGAAATTAAATATTGATAATGTGCTTATATGTATGATTGATGAGTAAACAAACTTGTCTAAAAATACAAAGAATATTATTATGAACTTAGAAAATAATAATGAGAACTGTTCTCATTGGGTTTGTATTTTTAATCGTCAAGACGAATATTATTTTGATAGTTGTGGTCTTCCACCGCCTGTTGAAGTAATATAATTCTGACAGAATGGTGTTTATCAAACATTTCAAGTCCAATAATTAAATTCCAAGTGTTGTGGTCAATTATGTCGATATGTGTTATTTTAACTCGACAAAAATAATTTTTTAATGATATTTTTCATCTAATCGAAATGACATGTTGGAAAAGATGGTTGTATCTTTGGTGTATCCCAAGAACTGGATATTGATTTATCAAATTATTACACAAAGGCACAGGCTGAACGACAGAAATATCGTTCGCAAAAAATATTAATGTGAAAAATGCTTATAAATTAATAAATTATCCAAGCACGACTGACGCGAATGACTTGGTGAGATTAAGTGATTTATCAAAATATATTTCCTTAAATAAAACAGCACGTTTTGTGACACAAGTAGAATTTACAACCATAACACCTGGTTCAACAAACCATACACCTTTTCTTATTAAATTCAATTATCTGCTTCGAATTGAATTTTTATAAAGAAGGTAGTAGAGTTAATATGAGAATGGCGAAATCGAGGAAAATATGTGTGATTTAGGATATAATTGGTCTTTTTCATAAAACTGAGAAGACCTACACAATTTTAATCAGTCTCATAAAGAAGAATATTACCCTCTTGGTAAGAATCAGGAGATATGTGGAAGCACAATTGGCAAACAACAAATACACGATTTGGGGAATAGGAAATTATGTGATGGTGAAGCAATAGTTTTTATGACAAAGAAGGAAGAAAATTGGATAATTATACAAAGCCGAGGAATGCAAACTGATTTAACGACAGGAAGATGGGGTGGTATTACGTGTCATCATATTAATCTATCATATATTTCTGAGACATAAATGACAGCAAGAAGGCTTCAAGAAAATTATAATTTTTGCATTCAAGGATACCTACAAGAAAAGGGTGTTCGATTTTACATTCCTTATGAATTGGAACATGGACACGGGCATTTTTCAATTGAGAACTGGCCTTATACTGATATAAAAAAACCACAAATAGAGATTTGATTAAAATAATAAATAAAAATGAACTTCTAAAGGTGATGAAATATAAAACTTTTTTAGAAATCATCAACAAATCTTATTGGTTTCCTATTATGGATACCAGAGTATCACAGAATTCAGATGAATATATATATATATATATATATATATATATATATATATATATATATATATATATATATATATATATATATATATATATATATATATATATAGTAATACCTTGACATACGAATGCACTAACTTATGAGTATTCCGAATTACGAGCCGTTGCTCAGACGATTTTTTACTTTGTCTTACGAGTCTCGATCTGAGTTACGAGTGGAGCGAGCTTTGAGACGTGCGCAGCCAAGCAAGCGAACACCCGCATCTCCCACCTTTTCACGCATCTCCTGCCACTCACTCGTTCAGTTCTCTTGGTTATCTCGTTGAGTGGGGTCGTACCGTAGTAATCTGCGTTGTGTTTAGCTCTTGTTTTTTTCATTGGTGCAGTTATTTAGCCAAATCTCTTTGTTGTTACTCATCCATGAGTCCTAAAAAAGTAACTGCAAAGGACAGTGCGAAGAAGAAATAAATGATGTCGCTTGAAATGAAGCGTGAAATCATTGCAAAACATGAATGTGGAGTGCATGTTGGCGAGGGAGTTTGAGCGTTTCAAAAAAAATTGTAGCAATTAAGTGTAACGGCAAAGGGAATAAAAACAATAAAATGTAAAAAAAAAAAATTGCAGCAATTAAGTTTCGCGATAAAGTGAATTAAAAAAAAAATTGTCAATTACGTTTAGCGATAAACTGTGATGAGACCTTCAAATCTCCTCCACCACCGCCGCCACCTCCACCAGAATCTTCCGTCAGCTGAAGTAGTCTCATCTCCAAGGAAAATACACTTTATAAAACCAGCTTATTTTTGTATATTCTATTTTATTATCTTTGTGTTATGTTTTGTATTAATTATTTATTATTTATAAATACATTTCTCATTTTTAAAACTACGAAACAAAGAAATTAGGGTGTTTTTTGGGGGCTGGAACTGATTGATGGTATTTTAATTAATTTCAATTGGGAAAATTGTTTTGATTTCCGAGCAAACCGAGTTATGAGCTCGGTCACAGAACGAATTAAACTCGTATGTCAAGGTATAACTGTATATGATATTATCTGGGGTTAAAGTGGTTCAAGGATAGTGAGGGATAGGGAAGGAGTTGAAGAAATTGAGGCAAGAGAGAAGGAAGAGAGGGAGAATAAAAGAGAAAGAGGGAGAAGCGAGAGGAGGAGGAGGAGGAGGAGAGGGAGAGAATGAATAAAGAGAAAAATATGGAAACGAGTGAGATTATAAAATGATCGAAGGTATTACAGAAATTGAATCAATTTCAATGCACTGAAGAGGAAAACAAAGAATTGACAAGTCTGTTAGAAATATATGCATCAAGATTATTTACATCAATTTCAGGGAGAAGATTTAAACGAGCAAGTGAAGATAATGAAGATAAAGAAGAAAAAGATTATATTATTGAATATGTTGGTGTAATTGACTTTGATTAAAGTTTTACGTTTTTTTTTTTCTTAAATAAATGGAGGAGAGAGTGAAGACATTTGTAAGGATTCTTTATATTTTCAAAATTAAGATTCAAATGTGCATGTTGGAAACTAAAATGGTTTTCGCACTCTTGAGGAATTTTTCACATAAATAAATGAGTTATTGTCTCAAATGTAAAATGAAAAGCAAGACTAAAAATATCTCGTTTGTTAAAAGTAAAAATAATAGGGTTATACAAAAAGGCATATGTTCGGTGTGTGGCTCTAAAAAGAGTAAATTCATCACCAAACACAAACGTGGAGGAGATATACAAAAGTTTTTATCAGGAAGTAAATTTACAACAACTGCAATACCAGGAGAATTACATCTCCCAGGTTATTCTTTCTGTGGTTCAGGAACAAACTTGAATAAAAGATTAGATGAGGCTGACAATCCTTTCAATAGGGTTGATGAAGTGTGCATGAGACACGATATTGATTGTGGAAATAGCTTGACATTGGAAGAAAAACACGAAGTGGATCGAGAAATGTGTAATATATCTTTAATTCAAAATCCAACCTTGAGAGAAAAAGTTGATAGGTTCATCGTGAAGAAGATGATCAGTGCAAAATTGAAACTTGGGCTCTAATGATGTCATTAAGATTTGAAGAGCAATTGACTGATGAATTACATAAACCAATATTCACAAAGTTTCAGAGAAGGAAGATTTATTCCAAGGAAGTTGATTATATCTGGTTTGCTGATTTGATTGAACTCAATAATGATAAGGGGTACAAGTATGCTTTAACCGTTATTCATTTGAGGAGTAGATATGCGTGGGTTGTTCCTTTGAAAAACAAAACAGGTAATACTCTTTTGTTAGCCTTTCAACAGATTTTTAATAAAAGCAAGAGAAAACATAAAAAATTGATGATGGTACAGAGTTTAACAATAAAACATTTTGAATTTTCTTAAAAATAACAGCATTACATTATGCAGTACCTTTAATGAAGGAAAAGCTGTTGTTATTGAGCGTTTTCATCGCACTTTGAAAGAGAGACTATATAAAAAGTTCACTCAACTCGGTTCTCAACAATGGTTGTCTATAATTCAGGACATTGTAGATAAGTACAACAATACGATTCATACCTCAATGAAAACGAATCCATCAGAAACATTTACAAAATTGAAATATGAAAAAGAGATTAATGTCATAAAGCCGAAGTTCAAAGTTGGTGATATGGTCAGAATATACAGGTGGAAATCTCATTTGGAAAAAGGTTATATTATGCGATGGACAAATGAACTTTTTAAAATTGTTGATATAATCGGTGCAGTTCCTTTGACTTAAAAATTGTGTTTTAGAGGGGGAAGAGATTTTAGGTTCATTTTATTCACAGGAATGACAAAAGACAAAGATAAATTGAAAAAATACAAACAAAAATTTCAAAAGTTGACTCCACCCACACAAGCCACGCTCACACAAGCCCCACCCACACAATCACATCCACATGATTAGTGATTAGTTTATTAGTTCCCCACATACAATATGTTTATTTAATTTAAAAATTGCTCCATCCCTTCTTTGTTTACACCCACACAAGCCCCACCCACACAAGCCCACCTATTCAACCCCTCCCCTTCCCCTTCCCCTTGTGCACCCCCACCTTTGACCCATCACACCCCCTCATCCCTCCCCCACCTTTCCCCACACACACATGGGGAGGGGAAGGGGTGGGATGAGGTGGAGTGGTGGGTCGTTGGGGGAGCACACCTACACCCCAACCTAAACCCTAACCCCCCCCCCATTTACACCCCCTTTATTCCTTTTTTGTAATTTAGAATTAAATAATTGTAAGCAAAGTAAATATAATTAAATAAGATTGAAAACATTGAACAGTCAAGCCCAAAACATTGAAGACTCAAAACATTGAACAGTCAAACAAGATTCTGTTCAATGTTTTCAATCTTATTTAATTATATTTGTTTTGCTTACAATTATGTAATTCTAAATTACAAAAACGGAATAAAGGGGGTGTAAGGGGGGGGAGTTAGGGTTAAGGTTGGGGGGTAGGTGTGCTCCCCCAAAGACCCACCACTCCGTTCAATGTTTTCTTTTCCAGCAGTCTTTAGCTTTGTCATTTTGAAACTCGATCACCATATTCTATTCAAAACAGAGAGAAAAGCCATAAGGGTATATAAAAATGATTATATAATGATATTAATAAAATAATAAATAAAGCATTTACTTCCAGAAGATTGA
Organism: Eptatretus burgeri; assembly: GCA_024346535.1. Taxonomy (NCBI): domain Eukaryota; kingdom Metazoa; phylum Chordata; class Myxini; order Myxiniformes; family Myxinidae; genus Eptatretus; species Eptatretus burgeri. The sequence continues at coordinate 38,269 of BROF01002243.1, forward strand.
GTTTTGTGCCAGGCATTTAAACTAAAAAAAGTAATTGAAAATGAGTTAATACTCCGTGGTTCAAAACAAACAAAAATTAACACCAAAAGAGAGACAGAGACAGACAGAGACAGACAGAGACAGACAGAGACAGACAGAGACAGACAGAGACAGACAGAGACAGACAGAGACAGACAGACAGACAGACAGAGACAGAGAGACAGACAGAGACAGACAGAGACAGACAGACAGACACAGAGACAGAGACAGAGACAGAGACAGAGACAGAGACAGAGACAGAGACAGAGACAGAGACAGAGACAGAGACAGAGACAGAGACAGAGACAGACAGGAAGGTAATTTCTCACCTTTATTTTGACTTGTATCCAATGTCAGGGGTGTGAAAGGTCTTCCAACCACCGAGACATGACGCTATTTAATTCTCTTCAAAATGATTGAAGATCGATAAGGTTCATATTCTTCCATTCTTCATGATATTTGTTGGCTTCGTTTTCAATATCAGTTACCAACAATGTTGTTATTGGGGACAACCTGTCAGAAAAAAAGAATACAATAATTATTAGCCGTCGTGATTTAATTCTGTATCAAACAAAAAATAATGAATGGGTTTAAGGATCTCACCTCTCCACTTGTGAAAAAGATTGATCTGCAAGGTCGGAGAACCCCTCTGAACACTCCATTCCATGTATGAAACAAGCCAAAACTCACGTTTGGTAATAAATAGGGCAAGTTAATGACCACAAAATTGGGGAAACAATGGGTTTTTTGGGGTGTTTCTTTTCAAAGGAAATGTCGCATTTTTGCTTTGGGCAAGGGAGCTTGTCTCACTCATTTTAACACAAAAATAAAACAGCTTGCTTCAAATGATTTTGAGAGGAACTTTCATGGAATAAATATCGTACTTTCATAAAATCATAAATAATATTGAATTTGGAAAAACTGAAAAATACAAGTCTGGAGACGGAAATGGTTCAAAAGCGGTATTTGACGATGTAGATTGTTTCAGGTGTCAAGGATGAGACAATGTGATAATGTTTGACCAAGTTATAAAAATGATCAACATGATGTGGTGCGAGTGGCAGGTTATTAGCTGCAAAATGTTGAAAACCCGGTTTTGTTCAACAACTTTCAAAATTTGACCTTTGCATAACCTTTAAAGGTCACAAAACAATGTTGTGGACATTAAAATAAGGAAACGGGATACGTGCTATAGCTTATTGAGTTAGTTCGTCGAAGAAGGTCGAAAACCCAGTTCGATTCCCACAACTTTGAAAATTTGACCTTTGTGAACTTTAAAGGTCAAAGGTCAAAGATTATGACCTTTGGTGCAAAACTTCCTCTGGAACATTCCAGGAACAATATAACGTCATATGGGCTATGTGGCATTTCGCACTCCTCGGATTATCCATACTTTGATGAAATCAGCGTAAAAACAAATTTGAAGGGAGCACCACGGGCAAGGTGTTTGAGATAGAGCAAAATGGTTTCAAGACTTTAGCTGGGGAATGACCTCAAGATTATGCATAAAAATATTGTCATCCGAGCTCTCAAAGTTTGGGCGGTCATATGATTTTTTTTTTATGTCAAAATTCGCAATTTTCTAAATTCGTGTCTTTGTGACCTTGACCTTGGGATGAAAATGAAAAATTGAGCTCCATGGGGCTATGCAGGTGCCATTGGGCGAACCAAATACCGAAACCCCTGCCAGATTCGACAAACCCCCTCGGAGAAGATGTAAATTGAAATCGGCTATCCCTTAAAAACACACGTTTTTTGGGCGTGGCTCCGCCCATAATGGACGCACCATGCCCATTCTCAGGAAAACAGAACTAGATAATGATAAAAACCTCCCACCAAAATTTTATCAGGATCGGATCAAAACCCACGGAGCTATGCTCGGGACAGACAGACAGACAGACAGACAGACAGACAGACAGACAGACAGACAGACAGACAGACAGACAGACAGACACCATTAACGAATATAGTGGTCACTTACTGACTTGTGAACCAATCAGGAATCGACAAAATGACATGTGGCTCAGGAGGTGGTCAAATGAGCATTAAGAGAAGTTTATCATTTTATCTCTGCTCAACAAAGCAGAACTGCTCTATATCTCTGCTCTCTGCACTTGCAAGAAACCAGCTCAATGCAGCTGTGAGCTGCCTCAGTTAGCCTGGTCCAGTAAGGTGTGTACTGTCCTTCTCCAGTCCTTGACCAACCCCAGTTGGTTGGTGGAGGGAGCTCTGGTGCTGGCAGCAGTATCTGACCCCACACATGTCCACCTTGATACACTGCCCTCTTGACATGTTCCTCCAGAGCTGCCTTCATTGGAGGGATGAGCTGGACATTGTTCTTCCTTGCGAAGTTTCCTGCTGGCCTTGTCAATGTTTGTGCATTTGCTGGTTCGATCATACAACAGGATCACGAACCTCTCGATGATGCGCATTACATCGTCTGGTATGTCACGAGGTGCAGAGGACAGCAGCAGCAGCGCCTCAAAGAGTTCTGGCAGTACTGTCCAGACTGCCCACGCAGTCTTCTTGCCATGTCTATGAAAACTAGACACAGTGTCGCTTCCAGTTAGATCGTGGAACATTGGCAGTGCACCAGCCTTCTCTCGTCCCAATCCAGCTGCTATTTCGTGTGCTGCTAGGTATCAGAAACTCTGGCCTGTTCCGAATGCCAGCCACAGTTTGTCTTCTGGTTGCAACTTCTGAGCCAGGGACACTGCCAGCACCACAACATCGGTGTCTGCAGTCCGGATGAGTATTGCATGGTGTCCATGCTGGACTGCGTGAGATGCATGCAGCAACATCCGACTGTCAGCTTCTTCATGGTTACATGG
>BROF01002243.1:58260-112840 GCA_024346535.1 Eptatretus burgeri
ATGGGGATGGGCCTGGCATCTGCCTGGGGGATGGCCAGACGGAGGCCCCTGGAGTACCGGCGGAAAGTGGACGCAGCGACGCGCTGTTCTGGCACATGCTCCCATACCTGACCTGACCTGATGTCATGGGTACCTTCGTAAGATGTCATTGCATATGTGGAACACCACATCTGATGGTATGAAAAATTTTGAGGGTCATCTTGGGATAAAATGATCCACAGAAAAAAGAAAAGACTGATGACATCATCAGTCACGTGATTTGGCAGGCATTTTTTTTTTTTTTAACCTTCAAAAATCTTCTTCGCCGAAGTGGCTGAACAGCTTGAGGAGAAACTTTACATGTATGACCATCTTTCCATGAGGAGCAAAAGGGTCACACGTGTGACATCAGTCGCATGGTTTGGCAGCTATATTGTGTTTACCCTAAAACTATAAAATAATCTTCTCCAGAATGGCTGGACAGATCGAGGGGAAACTTCACAAAAATGTTCCCTAAGTGTTGGTTGTACAAGTTTGTTGAGGAATAATTGAGAGGTCACCTGCTTTAGCAGCCATATTGGATTGAAGAAAATATTAAATGATGTTTTCTCTGGAACTGTTGAATCAATCAACATGAATCTCAACGTTCGTGATCTAGTGGTGACGTGGATTACATGTTGTAATCCCAACTTAATTGAACGCATCGTTTGGCAGCCAGAATTATTTAATTTTGTGACATGGGTTCTCTTTGTTTTTTTGAAGTTTTATTTTTATTTAATTTTTTAATAAGGCTCACTTGGCTGTGCCTGGATGGGTTTGAGGGTAGAGGAGTAGCAGCTGAAATGTGAATCCTATATGTGAAATGTGAAATCTGAGCTTCCTCCTGGTGATTTCATCTTTGCTTTTTGCTTGTTCGGGTTCCTTCTGTTTACTCCAATGCAGGACTGAACCTATTTGGTCTTCCATTTGATTGGAATTGAATTTATTTTAATCCCATTCTAAATTCAGTTGAATAAGAATGAGAAATGATATGGGTCAGCGTCAGGTGTCCGATCAAAGCAGGGTTGCATCAAAGCAGGATGTCTTGATACCCGGTCATCACTGCTAGCAGTTATAAAGTGGCAGTTCTAATTAATTATGCCTCTTATTTATTGCGTATCACACCAGTACAAAATGCACCACGCAAAACTACATGAAACAAGTTCTGCTGAGGGCATGTAATCTCTGATTACTCTTTCTAGTTTTGTAATATTTATTTGATAATGTACCAACAGTGCACACCTAAAATCTTCCCGGGACGGTAAATACTACACATCGTTTCATTCTGAGTTTTGCCTCACCTGTTGTGCAGAGGTATTTCTGTACGATTAAAATGACAACGTGGTGATGGCTGAGGCATGAAGGTATGAATGTTTTGGCGGCACAGCGGTGGAGGTTTACGTGGCTTGGTGACACTGGTTTGTTGATGCACATACTATGGCAGCACGGATAAAATTAAATGCTTATGAATTTCTTTTGTTTATCCATCAGGCAATGATGAACCTTCTCAAAGTGACACATTGAGCAGGTGAGCTCACAAAAACTGAATTTCATCTGTGACAGGCAGCCAGTCGGTGAAGTTCAAAGGGCTCATGCGTTCCTTTTTGCCAATGATATTATTGACGAAATTTGAATAAGAGATCTGCATTTTCCAGATGGTGATGTCACCCCTTAAACATTGTTCTCATGCTGCCAATGATTTCTACTGGTTCTTGTGTTGTGTGAAAAACAATCGAAAATAACCTGTGATTGAGCAGTGATGCCGAGCTTTGGGGTGCAATAACATTATCAGAGGGACGTGGAATTTTTGAGTGGGCAAAAGATTCCAAGTTGGTGACAATTTTGGACCAAAAAGGTGCAAACCACTTGGAGTGAGTTTCTCATGCCTGGGTACAAAGGATCGTGCAATGCAACTTTGGGTGGCCTGCTTTTGAGGAGGACACTTTCACTTTGAGGAGGACACTTTCACATTCAGATACCTCGGTCTTGCCTTTGATCATTCTTTTGATATGAATGATAAGCTGTTCTCAGCACGTATGGGTCCAAGCAGTTTAATTGAAAGCCTGTCCCACCAGGATACCTTTGTACTTGTGACATCACCATATGTCAGATTTGGAGAAGTACTTTTGGAAACCTTTGGAAATGTATCATTTTCCTCAAGTGAAGAACAGACTTCTTCAAAGCCTGGCAGAATATAAAAATGGGTTTCAGGAATTACTCAATTTATTAACAAAATACATCTTGGGGCTGCGTTAGCCCTTTAAAGATCTGACCGGTCACATCTTCATCCATATTTACAATGATAACATCCATTAAAGTAGTTTGAGCACATTTTAAAGGCTTTCTGTAAAGAACACGCGTCCAAACGGACACCACCACCACGGAAATGGCTCCGAACGGATTAACGTGTGTGTGTGAGTGAGTGAGTGCGTGCGTGCGTGCGTGCGTGCGTGCGTGCGTGCGTGCGTGCGTGCAGATATACATGTACATATATATATATATATATATATATATATATGTATATATATATATATTTACAGCATGTGCATTGTCAAGAGTTTTCAGATCATGTACCTGAATTAAGTTGTTACAAAAATTACAGAGGATCTTGACCTTTAACATTGCACATTTGATTGTGATGTCTGCTTATCTTGCATGCAATTGAGAATACAACTTCCTCCATGAGCCTCAATGCAAAGTATAAATATATGATCGACACGTATGTGCGTTTTTACACGCGCACGCGCACGCGCACGCACACGCACACGCACACGCACACGCACACGCACACACACACACTTTTGGATGAATGTCTGTGTTCAATAGGAGTGAGGAAAAGGAAAAAAATTGGGGTTCTTCAAATGAAGATATTTCATTGGATTTGAGTCCTCAGGTACGTGTTGCTTTATTCGATCGAAATTCACGACTGCACAGTAATGCTCCAACTGATTTAGTTTCACATGAATACAATAAAGCAATATGTGATTGAAATCTAAATTATTGAATGAATGAAGGGAAACTTGAATATATAAGAGCAGTAACATTCCATCTCAGTTGTCTCATTTCGAGGAAGTGCAAGGAACCCGAAGGCTGGCACACGTCACCAAATGTGATCTGAGAAGTGAGATAATCGGGGAATTGAAATTGACTGGTGGATTTGATCGATTGAATTTTACGATCTTGGGTTTGATTGTTTCTTGTTTTTGCATAACAATACTCGTATGTGATTTAAAGAGTTTGGTAATTACCCCCCATTCCCTGGCAAAGCAGACAGCAGCTGTCTCTGTCTCTGTCTCTGTCTCTGTCTCTCTCCTCTCGGAACATATCCTCCATCCCAGAAAATCTGAGAGTCACCCTATCTCTTCGGGATGATTGTCAAACAAACCCACCTATCTATTTTATTCGTCATCCACCGGAAGAGATTCAGTCTCTGTTTTCTCCATCTATTATCCCTCTAACCTCTGTCCTCCAACCCTCCCAAGAAACTCCAGGATGCACGCATTCTTCTAGTAATCCCCTGCTGATTTCACTTCCAAAATCCAGGCTCACTGCACACCTCAACTCTTTTATTTCTCGCCTCTCCCATCTCTGCAACCACCTTCCAGAGGTTGTTCTGGCTCACCTTTCCCTTCAGGATGACGGTTTATACTTTATAGCTTGGTTGGGATTCAAACCCAGGTTATAACGCTACACTATCCTGCCATGTCATTGTTTTCAATAGAATGGAGCAGGGGTTCCCAACCTTTTTATACTGGGGTACCATTTCACATGTTCGTGGTCCCACCGAGTACCACTGTACCAAAATTCACCTAAAATAGTTTTTATTTGCGATACAGATACGACAATGGGGAGTTAAACAATACTAACAATTCACAACTCTGACATTGAGCAATCTGATCTGAACAAAAGAATGATACAGTAAGTACCTATTTGATTGTGTCACATGTCCAGTCAATGGGATGGTTAAGCCTGCTTCTTGCTCACAAGCAGGTCGATGTCAGGCTTTGTTTTGGATAAAGCGCACCGAACATCATGTTCAACATCCAGTAGGGATCTTTGTTTTGTTTTTAGAATAACGACTGACGAGAACCCAGCTTCACACAGCCATGAAGATGAAAATACTCTGAGCGAATGAACAGCCAGGGCAGCGAGCTTAGGGTAAGACCCCGACATTCCACACCAGAAGTCCGCAAGATTCATCTCGTCAAACTGATCTCGGGCTGTGGAGTCGTTCTGGAGATCAATCAAGCTTTCCTGCAGTCCTGTTCCAGGTGGCAAATCCAATGCATTCATGCGAAATGGGTTGCGAATCATTTTCAGATCCAGTTCCTTGAGATCTGGAAAATAGGAATTTAATTCCTCATCCAAATAAGCGAGGTGATCTTTTACCAGTTGTATGAACTCTCTTGGGGGATTCTTTTCACGCTTCTGAAGAATATCGGCCGTGCAAGAAAACGTGACCACCACTCCCGCTTCGACATTCATCTTCCACAGACGGAGTTTTTCCTGAAATCCCTTGACCTTGTCTATGAAGTCAATGATAGTCGCGCCAGTCCCCTGAAGAGACTTGTTCAGGGCGTTTAACTGAGAGAAAATGTCGACCAAATAAGCCAGGTGCAATGCCCAGTCGGGGTCGTTCAAAGCAGCGACGAAATCGACAGTCTTTGGTTTTCCATCGTTTTCGAAGATTTCACGAAGCTCAGCTCGCAGTTCAAACACGCGCTCCGCCATATTTCCACAGGATAACCATCTCACCTCAGTGTGGAATAAGAGAACTTTATGGTCGGAGTCGAAATCCTCGCAAAGTTTCTTGAAAAGTCGCGAATTGAGAGCCTGGGATTTCACATGGTTCACAATTTTGATCATGGTTGAGTGAACGTCGGTCAATGGCTTGGGGAGCGCCTTGGCTGCGAGTGCGTGGCGGTGGATCGTACAGTGTCAGCCGCGCACTTCAGGAGCAACTGCCTTCACAAGCGTTTGGAAACCTGATCTGCACCCCAACATCGCTGGAGCACCATCTGTAGCACAGCCGTTCAGATCAACCCATGACAGCCCAACTTGATCAAAGACGGAAGACACCTCTTCGAGAATGTCCTTTGATTTCGTTGTGATTTTAAGTGGGCGGCAAAATAGTATTTCATCCTTGAACTTGGCTTTATGCACGTACTGAACGGACACTAACGGTTGGGCACAATTTGCCACATCACTTGACTCATCCAATTGCATAGAAAATCCGCATGGAGATGCCTTGATTTCTGCCACCACCTGGTCATGAACATTGGTTGACATTTCTTCAATGCGCCTCTGAACTGTGTTGTTTGACAACGAAAGAGAATTGAGCTTCTTGGCGCTTTGTTCTCCCAGCATGAGACGTACGATATCCTTTGTGGCGGGAAGGATGAGGCTTTCACCGACGGTGTGAGGTTTTTTCTGTTCTGCAATTCGCAACGAAGTAGGATGCCTTTACGGCTGCCATGGACTGCTGTTGAAAACTGCCGCTGCCGTCGAAGCGTGCTCTTTTCATGGCATTTTCCTTCAACGAAAAAAAATCATGGTCCTTGTCGCTGTGTTCAGGATGAACAGAATCAAAATGGCGCTTCAATAGACTTGGCTTCATAGATTGATTGCCGAGAACTTTTCCACAAATCACACACTGTGGAGCTTCTAATTCACCTTTTTGGATGGAAGTGAAGCCTAACTTGAGATAACTCGCCGAATACTTTTGCATTGACATGATGCTGGTGAACGATAACGGTAACGATAAGCCGGGCAATAAGCAATGATGACAGTGTGGCGTGTAGAGACAAAACGAATAATAAGACTTGTGCACAATGGCCGATAACAAACAGCTGTCAGTGGACAGCCGCTTTCGATATAAATTTCATTATTGTGCACAAGCTGCATGAAAGAGAAGTAAAATAAAAACTGCGTTAGAAAAAAAAAAAACACGCTGCCGCGTACCACACCGCGTACCACCGAGAAAATCCAAATGTACCACAGGTTGGGAACCCCTGGAATAGAGGCGAAATAGAAGAAAATGGAAGGCAAAGGTAGGATTAGAGTCAGCTCGCGAAATAGAGCCGATTCAAACTGGCAACCACGATCCATAATGAGGGTTAATGGAACACCAAAACCTGTGATCCTGGTGTCGACAAAAGCCCTGGCAATGGTAGGTGTGGTTATGGCAGCACGGTGTCGCCTCCAGCCACTGGTGAAGTGGTCAACACAAGTCAGTAAATAACGGTACCTGTTTGAAAGTGGTAGGAGACCGACAAGATCCACATGGACTCTGTCAAAATGCCTATCTGGTGTTGAAAAGCAACCTCGTGGTGTGACAGTGTGTCATTGAATCTTGAAGCGTTGACAGTGAAGACATTGCTTGGCCCAACAATGCAGTCAGCATTGATGCGTGGTTATGAGTCACGAGGTTGCTTGAATACCCGGATGCACGGCTGAGTAAAAAGTGTCGAAGACTATGACGGAATGGTGTGACTGTCCCATTGAAGTGTCACACATAAGGGTGGTGTTTGTCTTTGGGATGGTACCTCATGAAATGTAAGCAAACCAGCTGTGGACTGTAGATTGTGGAGTTCCGTGTTCTCCCGTTGTGCTGCTGCAAATGCATTAAAATAAATGGCCAGTGTGCTGGTGGAAGACAACATCACTCCCTCGATGCATGAGAGACGGTCGGCCGCAGTGTTCATCATTCCTTTGATGTGCCGGATTTTATATATATATATATATATATATATATTGTTGTGTCGGCGGTGAGCACGACCGCGAGGTGGAGCAGTAGAGTCGGCTCCACCAAACACCCGGAATCTAGATCGTACTTCTCGGAGAATTCCGAGAGGTACGGGTCCCTTACAGGACCGTGGTCGCCAATACTTCGACGGAATGAGGTAGTGTCCACTTGTCTTACTCCAATTTACCGAAGTACTCACGCCATCCAACTACCGGGGAAACCACACCCTCGGCCGACTCTGTCCGATGCGAGTCGCGGGTAACGGCTTGGATCCGGCATAACCGAGCGGAGTTGCCAGAGCTGCGCCAGACTGAATGTACAATTTGCCGCTTCCCAATTTCTCAACATGCACCGTGCGAAGCCAATGAAAGAAACACAAAAACGAGCTTCAACATTCAACAAAATGGATATTTATTTACAATAGGCAGGGAGGGGAACACCGACGAGCAGAGTTAAACCGACTATCGAGAAGAAATGCAAATAATGCACAAGGCCTTTAAACAATTGCTACTTATAGACTGGGCCCACAGACACACACGCACACACTCGAAATAAATGATGGCCGTGGCCTTTATTCGGCCCTTCAGCTCGGGAGGGAAGGTGAGCTGAGGGCAAGAGCCTACACTTGCACCTGCCCGCCTCGTGCGGTCTGGTCGAGCTTGTCCGGTGGTGGGACTCGAACCCACCACCTCAACGCAGCACCAATCACCAGGGACGAGGGACAGAACAATGGACGCCAGCCAGCATGAAGGCGGACGAGGCGGGAGACGATGAGGCAACAGGCGCTCAAGGCCGGAAAAGCTTCCACGGATCAGACGACACCAGGCGAGGCCGACCCAGACAGCCAGACAGAACGCCCCGATCACGATTCCTCTCCCGAGGTGGGAAGGATTTCTTCCCTGGCCACTCGCCTCCTGATTGGCCGGTTGTGTCGCGCGATTCTCTGGCCGTCCCTCATTGGACAGGCCCACAGAAGGCGGGGCAACTCCCACCCTTCTGGGTGGAGTCCCGATCTGAGGAAGTGAGCCTCCTGATTGGACGAAGGGTGCGCCCTTGCCCTCGTGGGTGGAGTCTGCTCTGGAGCGAAGGGTCCCACCCACGTCCGCAGCCAGAAACACGTGCGCTATGGCGTCGGTGAGCGAGGCGACGGTGCCACTGGTGTTGTTGTTTTAAGTGTAAAAATCCTATCTATAAAATAACTTCGCACCACATGCACATTTCATTCCCATTAGACAGAGAGAAAAGGGAGCGATCTATCCACATTTACTGATCGAAATAATTGAGCTCTGGGGACCTGAATGCTGAGTGCAGTGATCTTCCAAATTCGTAACTATATATATATATATATATATATATATATATATATATATATATATATATATATATATATATATATATATATATATTCATATATATATATTCATATATTATAATTACCATTCCTTTCAAGCCGTGAGTCGCATAGGCATTTGGCTAAGGACTACAGTCCTGGCTGGGTCGCCACTGTGATGCAGGATACTCAAAAATGGCTTGTTACCCCAGTAAGCTGGAGCTCATTTTTCTGACCTTGGATGTGCTGGATGTTGGTGGTCAATTGCAAGACATAATTCAGTTGGCAAAGTGTGTGAGGAGAGTGAGAGTTTGAATGGGTCGATATAGCAAAAGTTAAATGATTGTGGTCAGTACAGAAAATTGTGTGTTCTCCAAGAAGTTGTGGAATTGCTTGATGGTGAGGTATACAGCGAGTAATTCCTGATTGGAGGTGCTGCACTTGCACTCTGGCTTCAGCGTTTCAGAAAAGAAGGCCAGTGAATGCTGGTCAGCATCGATGAACTGGTAAAGGGCCGCACCCACCACGACCTCAGCTGCGTCTACCATCAGGCATGTTGGCACCTCTGGCTTTGGATGAATTGGGAGTGAGGCATTGCCCAGTGCGTCGTTGATGGTGTGGAAAGCTAACAAGGTTGGCTCCGCCCATTGGAACACTTTCGGTTGCTTACGAGCTGTGAGTAACTTGTTCAGCGGCTACAGTGTTGTGGCTGTGTTTGGAATAAATTGGTGGTAAAAGTTGACGAGGCCCAAAAACTCTTGCAGTTTGCGTGGAGATGAAGGTAATGGGGAATCCCGAATACTCTGAACGTTCTCCTTGAGCGGACGGATGCCTGAGCGGTTTACACCGTGGCTGAGGAAATTCAGCTCCGGAACACCAAATATGCACTTTGTGCGATTGATGACTATGATGAAGTCCTGCAAGCAGGTGGAGAGGATACATAGGTGTTCCTGCTGTTCGTCTGTGGTTGCACTTGTGATTACAATATCATATACAGTATGTCCATGTAGCAGAAGTGTAATCCCTGGAGCAACTGATCGATAAAACGTTGAAAGGTTTGTGTGGTGTTGCGTTGACCGAACGGCTTCAGAAGGCATTTGAACAGGCCGAAAGGCATGGTGACTGCTGTATTCGGGATGTCATCTGGATCTATGGGGAATCTGATTGGACCAGAGGAACGAGGTCGACCAAGGAGAAGAATGTAGCACCATGGAGTATAATGGTAAAATCCTGTATGTGTGGAATGGGGTAACGGTTTGGAACAGTTGTGACGTTAAAGGACCGGTAATCCCCACGAGGACGCCAACCCCCAGGTACCTTTTTGGGGACCATTTGTCGTAGTGAAACCCAACTGTTGGACGATGGTCTGATTGATCCCACGTTGTAACGTGGTCAAACTCCTGGCAGGCGATACATAATTTCTCAGGTTCGAGTCGGTGAGCACGCGTAAAAACGGGGTCCCATGCTTTCGATGTAATGCTTGATCTGGTGTTTGATGAAATGGATTGCCACCGATGGGCACGCCAAAGATGGAAAGTTGTAAAGTATTTTCTGAAAAGGGCACATCATGTCTGTCATTGTATAGTTTGGTCAACTTTTCATATATAATCTGGAAACTTGTAATTTTTCACTTCCTATGTTTTCAGTGAACACAAAAACAGCTGTTTCCAATTTTTTTAAAATTCATTAGCAGTCACCAAAATCCAAAATTTGAGAAATCGCCATATTTTACCCATTGTAGCACATTCAGAGATAAAAAATATCTGTTCAGCTAAATTTAACCCAGTAAGGCATTATTTACGAACCCCCCAAGATGACAGCCAAATATGCACAAAAAGGACGTTCTGTTGTACTGAGAACATACAATTTGAATGGATGTGCAAATTCAAAACACAAAGATGCTTAGGCATATATAATTATTTAATCATACAAGTCCTCATTTTCCTCCTCATCGCTTGAATTCTCATCAATTGCGACATTGTTGCATGTGTCTTCAGCTCCTTCACACTTGCAGAGCTCTGTACAGGCTAGATTATGTGCCTTACAAGAGCACCGTCCACTGCACTGACTGGCGACACAGGAACACTTCACAAGTTCCACCACAGCCTCTGGTGCTGCCGGAACTTTTGAGACAACTGGGACATAGTGGCCGTCCTCCAGTTGTCCCCATCGCAGAGTAACAGGATCCAGTGGAATTGGTACAGCTACTAAGTCTTGCAACCAAATGTTGGCTTGTAGGTGTGCACGCAATATATGCTCAGTGATACATCCTTGAGTCGGAAGTAGCTTCTCCACACCTTGGTTACCCTTCAGCTGCTTGAACATGTGCCACCTCCGTGCCTTGGCTGATGCAAACCCAGAGTTGAACAGCTGACACAAACTTTTCACATCCAGACAACACCCCTGGTGATGGGTACACTCCAACACCAAGTCCAGCAAGAGCACAGATATCATCTTCGCCTGCCTTCATGAAGACTCTGAAGCATGATGACTTCCCCTTTCCTTTGATGTGACCAGTGAGTGCATGCAATCCTGGCAATGCTGCTGCTCTTTCTGCAATGAGAGCAACAGAGATAAGCTTGAGTTTGATTTTTCATCATCCATCTCCAGTGCCCATGATGATAACACTGTCCGGCTTTAGATCAGGTGCTCTTCGCAGAGCAAGCACAAGCACATCAGTATCACAAGAATATATGTCCACAGTATTGCCCAGATGACTCACTGCTACTGCATACAAGATCAACAGTGTATCAGCTTCCTCTTGTGTACTCGGAATGCTCACCATGTTTGGCTGGGAAGAAAGGACGCCTTTCTGGGTGTGTGTGGTTATCGGCACTTTGTACAATCGAACAGCTTTTTGTGCAAGATACAACACAAGATTGGCTTTTGTTTCTTTCGTGCTCAGAAATGACTTGAAGTCTTTAATGCATGTAGTATCGTCTACTTTATACCCCTTGTCCTGTGTTCTCCCTGCCGTGCGAAGCTGTCTGGTTCTGTCCTTGAGCGAATTAATGATGCTGTAGTTGTCAAATACTAGGTATGCATCCATGTGACCAACCGATTTACCATCAACGCTTCGAATAAAGCATTCCAACAGATCTTTACAGGTTTTAATTTGGATTTTGTAGACAACCATCTCCTGTACAAGAGCCATGCCATCTATTATGATGCTGGTCGGGCCGTGTTGGGTGGTTGACTCCTCTCCAATGAATGTTTGAGACGTGGCAGACTCTGCAACCATGCTCTCGAGTTCATGAATGAGGATAGACTTGTTGGTGCTGGGTAGTAGGGAACCATCTGGCTTCATGAGTGTGGCATTGGAACGAGCAAATTCATGCTTTCCTACGATGTCTTCCACATCGAGTTGTCTTGAAGATTTTGCAATGAGGAGCAAGCGAACAAACGGGGAGTTTGTTGCTTTCAAGCTGACCACTTCTGATTCTGTCTTGAGACTGACAGTTTTGCATCCATCATTCCACGTCAGATACTTCAGTTTTGACATTTTGTCCCACATGTTTTTCTCACCATTGAGTCTTTCCTGGACATGTGTGACAAGTGCCTTGTTCCCATGCATCTCTACGTCCAGTATGTCGTGCTGTACTGATGCAGGTATTATCCTGTTCGTCACAAGGTTGACCAGCTTCAACTCGAAACCATCTTCGTTCTCCGATGTAATGAAGGGGTTTGATTTTGCCACCACACTCTTCAGTTGCCTTACTGCTTGCTCCTGTCATGTGGTTTTAGCTGAAGAATGCTGATGGTGCTTCTTTGCTTTGGTTTTCGAAATGTTCAGCATCCGTTCAGTCTCTCCAGCAAGCCTTGCGAGTTCTGGCGAACTCAGGCAGGACTTCAGCAAACCTTGAGGATCAGTTGTTGGGCCAGAAATGGCACCATCAGCTTTATGTACTTTGTTGAGATGCTCTTGGGCTTGATCTGGGCCAATGGATGTGAATGCAATGGGATTTGTGTTGACCACAAACTCTCCACTTTGCAGATCGTTCCATATGTGTGGATGGCTGGTTTGCAGTTGGTACATATGTGCTTTGTGATCTGGAATGTTCTGGGCAAAGTCATGCCTGTTGAACGCGAAGAAGTAGACACATCTTTTCTCGAGAAGCAAGATGCAAAGGCCAGTTCCAATCCCGGGTACCTCTCATGAACTGGAGCAGGTTGCTGACTTGCTTCATGTACATACGAGCCCATTTGTACATGGGATACTTGTCGTTCTTCTGGTCGAACTCTTCCATTTGTTTTTCCAGTTCCAGGGTGTTTACCAAACTGACGAGTTGGCAATGCGCCTCAGCGACATCAAACCTATTACTACACACTTCTCTCAGTTTCCATTGAGGACATCAATTTTTGGTGCAGCGTTTGGGTTTTCTTCGAAGAATGCTTTGATCCACAAGTCAAATAGAGCTTGCAGAGAGATTTGATGTGCATCCAGCGCTCGGTTGTGGTGTTTGTCATGTTGGATTTTTATCATCAGCAATCATCACCTCGACCCCTTTATCCACAAGAAAACGAAGTCCACGAGTACGATCCATGAGGAAGAGAAGGCGACTGACATTTGGCCCAGGTGAACCCGTCGTTATTCGTTGTGGGCCTCGTTTGTCTGCGGCTGGTATGAGCATGCTGCTCTTCACTGATGAGCGTAAGCACTGAAGGTCACGTGGTACCAACACCAACCTGGTGTGTTCATGGAAGGTAAAGGCGAACAGTAGCTCAAGGCACAGCGCTTCTCTCTGTTCCGACAAGGGTCCACGAAGATGGGCACGACTGGTGTTGCACAGCCAGGAGCTTCTTCCGGTCCTCCATTTCAGATTATATCTGTGCAATGTGCTGTGATGGAGGTGTCACCACATTAGCCACGGTCAGCGTAACAGTGTCAGAGATGACCAGCCAGATCCGCAGCTGCAGGTGGGGCAAGCTCTGCGTTAACTGCAAGTATCACGTGGATTTGTGCTTGTAAACTTTGCAAGAACTCGCAGAGAAGCAACTAGTCAAAGGTGGCACGGCAGCCACCGAGAAGATGCTGCATATGACTCGGTAGTTGTGAGGGTCTTTGATCTCCTCGATCCTTGGCTGTAAGAAGTTGTTGAAAGCGGCGGTGCTCAGAGGGGCTCGTGCGTTTTCTGAGCAAGGCCTTCAAAGTCCTGTGTGGGTTGTCCATTGGAGGTTGGAGTAAAATATTTCTCACCTCCATCGCATACTCTGGTGCCAATTAGCCAACAATGATTATGAATCATGTCAACTCGGTTGTCATGTTCTGGGTGTCAAATTGCCCTTCGATTTGTGTAAACCACAGCTGCGGGTCATTAACCCTTTGAATTCTGAGCTCCTTGGACTTTCGTCTCACCACTCTAACTCCCTGGAGAAAAATCCTGCCGCTCCAGTATCTGGAGGTTTGAAAAGCAGCTGATAAAATGGCCGCTAGGTTTCAAAGGGTGAAGGCAGAATGGTGGCAGTGTTGTCAAAACCACTGCCACAAATGAAGTTGGTTGTGTGACCGGGAAGAGCAGGCTGGTTGGTCGTTCATGGGGACAGGTTGCATGCTTGTAACTCCTTGTCCGTCCATTAGGATATCAGGGTCACCAATTTAGTGTGGAAGAAAAGATGTCCAAGACGTTTGGATTCCAAGTGGATTGTCTTTTTACCTCCACCACCGAAGGTGAATGAGGTTATGTTTTCACCCCTTTTCTGTCTTTCTGTCTGTCTGTCTGTTTGGTTATGCCTGGTGTTGGCTTAATGGTTAGGGTGGTGGGCTTGGGATCTGAGGATCCTGAGTTCAAATCCCCCTTGGTTGTTGAATTAATACCAAGTGGGGTTGACTCTGCCTGTCATCCTTCCGAGGTCGGCAAAATGAGTGCCAGCTTGCAGGTATCGTGTGTTGGAGTGGCGACCCGTCCAGGATTGGTCCCACTTGCCAAGGAGACTGCTTAGGCAGCAGCAATGCTCTGCACAGAGTGTGGTCCCAATGGATGGATGGATGGGTGTTTGTTACTTTCAAAATCGAAGATATTTCAAGTATGTTGTTTTGTCGGTTTTGTTATTCTGTCTGTTTGTCTGTCAATCGCTTATAGGTCACAATTAGAAACCAAACTTCACCAAATGGTAGAGTTTGTCACGAGGAAGAAGCCTATTGTTATTGAGGTCAAAAGGTCAACAAAGGCCAAAGGTCAACAACTTCGGTGAGATTTGTAAAATCCTCAATTTTCATCCGATTGACTTGAAATTCGAAGAGGATTTATATTTCAGGTCACTGAATTCAACTAGCCAATTATTTTTGAGCTCCATATGGAACAAATGGTCAATATTGGCCAAAGGTTAACAACTAAAATTGTATTTCTAAAATCCTCAATTTTCATCCGATTGACTTGAAATTTGAAGAGGATCTGCAGATTTGGTCATTGAATTCAACCACTAATTATTTTTGAGGTCAAATTTGTTTTATGGATTTTGCAAGTGTCGTGCTCTGCACGTCGTCTTCTTGCTAATTGCCAGAATCCTTCGGATTTCGGCAATTATGTTGGTCGGTTGTGCGTGTCATTCTGTGTGTCTGTCTGTCTGTCTTTGTTTGTGTGTTTGTTTACCCCGTCGCAGCCACACCGTTTCAGCAATCATGACCAAACTGGGTACAGACGTCGGCCATGATCCAACTTAGACACTTGTCGTTTTTGGTGAATCTCGGTCAAAGATCAACGTCAAGATCACCAAAAAACCGAAATTCTTATTTTCGCAATAACGTCCGCTAAAATGGTCTTATCGACTTCAAACCAAATCCTAAATGTGCATCTTCCAATTCTGCATACAACCATATGTCTCATTTGGGTGTCACACCAACACCCTTCTTAGCGGTCAGGGGTCGAATGTCAGGGGATCGGGTCAAAAATTTCAAATTGCGCTAAAAATGCCATTTCAAGTCTGATTGACTTTCAAGTTATGATCGTGACCAAACTAAGTGCTATTGTTACGAATTTGGAAGCTTTGTGCATACAGACAGACAGCTGTCCCCGTAGCTTTGTTATTTCGACAAGTTTGTGTTTAATGTTAGGGCCCCTGACCTGTGTCGAATGGGAATGACGTGTGCGCTGTGAATTACTTTTTAGTCAGGGTTTTTGTAATACAAATCGAGCCTCCAGCCAACCGAAACCATCACTCCTTCACGTCGCACATCGCGCCATTACACACGCGTGTCCAGCCACGTACATGGGCGGAAATTTCCATCGCCTCAGATCGGGACTCCGCCCAGAAAGGCAGGGTGTGCCCCTTGTCCAATCACGCACAGAGAGCGACTTTCCCACGACACCCTGACCAATGAGGGTTGAGTGGTGTAAAGACGAACTAAAAGGAAACCTAACTATTATAATAAACCACAGCACAGGAACATTAAAATATCCATTAGATGAGGGCAAAGGGCAATCTATAAAACACATACTTACCGAGATAACTAATCTATAGGAACCTGAATGGTGTTCTGTGAATTTCCATAACCGCAACACTACCCCCTCCCCTTTTTACAGACTCGTCCCGAGTCGTCAAATTTCCATGTGTAAGTTCTCCCCTAGTACAATTTATCTTCGGGTTCCTGAGTGCGACATTTTATGTCTCCGTGTCCCAAAAATAAATGACCAACTGCACTGCGTAACTAACTAACAAACTTGACACAGACTCACTCGGACAACTTAACTATATTGCCGGCGCGAAGACTGACATGCAGGCGGGGGCTCAAATTTCTACAACTTTTGCCTTAACCTTACAATTTATTTTCACTAACCATGGCCCAGGACTGATGGACTCTGTGGGAGAGAAGGCATGGTTAAGTGAACAGTAAATGTGAGGGCTCGCTGAAGGTCAGACGTCCTCAGGGCCTGATCAAAAGGTCCCCCTTGAGTTTCTTCCTTCTTTCCTACCCCAGCTGCTGGAGGCAACTCACCCTAACCCGGCATGCCATATGCCATCCCACCGGCCATTTGAAGAGGGGAGCCAGGCTGCCCAAATGCACTCTCTGGCTCCCTGTGCAGGAACAAGAAGAAAGCCGGCTGCCCAATACTGTCCCAGGCTCCCCCCTTGACATGAACTGGATGGATGATGCAGAAACACAAAACGGTGCACGGGCTGCACCAATGCAGTCCCCGTGTGCGGCTGCCTGCAGGGCAGTCCTTGCAAAACACCCTGATCCTGGCTCACATGGTGATGGATGGACACGGGCAACCGCAAACAAGGGCTAGCAGGCAAGGGGTTATGGCAGAGGCAGGCAAACGAGGCATGGCTAGGCCGGAACAGGCTGCTGTAGCATAACAGGCCGGCATGTGAAGCTGGCCGGCCTCCAGTTTCGTTCTGGGAGGGAGTGTGGTGGTGCTGGTCGCTCCGAAGGCGGGCTCGGACCTATCCTACGGTCTCCCCCCAACCTATCGCCTTTGTCTGTCTGTCCTTACCCACTCCCTAAATTTGCACAACAAAACAAATTTAGCCCCATCTTATTTTTATTATTATTTTTTTTCATTTCCTTCTGTAAATCGTCTCCCGAACCCCCTTTATTTTCTCTGTCCGGCTATCCTACCATGTAAACAAAGCCTACTCCCAACCCCTGCGTTCCCTTCCTGGAGGGGAATAAGGAAGAGCAAGCATCCTGTCTTGAGGCCCAATAAAGCCTCAGAATGGCCTCCTCAGAGCTCAGCGATCTAACCCAAGGTGGGTCCAGCAGCCTACCGAGAGCGAAGAGATGGATGGTGCGAAGGGATGCATTTTCCTATCTACCCGAACATTTATCAATTCTTAAACGACCCCGGGGCTTTCAACAAATGCCTCTCACTTAAACTATTGGTTCTACCAACCAAGATTCCCGTCGCCTGTGTTGGTGTCCTCACAAATTTTGGCCTTGCCCTCAAATTTTCCCTCGTGCCCTCGCACGGTTTCGTGGCTGGGCAGTGTGGCTCACTTGGCAGGAACTACCCTCTGCCCGATTCTCCAACCATGGCACCCCCGGGCCCTGAGACTGTCTCCGAGTCTACCAGCTCCCGAGCTCCTGGGGAGTGCCCCTCCAGGGCTACTCCCCCTCGATGCTCACGTGGCAGGCTGGTGCCACGGGCCCCTTCTCCCCGGGTGCCCGTGCCCACGACACTGCCCACGCGGCCATTGGTGCTCCAAGTTCCGTTTCATGCGGGCCCACCCGTGCCCACTACGCTATCCCGGCCCCTCTTGGCCCCTTGGCCTACCGCGGCCGACTCGTCCGGTGCCTGGGGTCCCCACGAAGCGATACTCACCATTCACAGCGATGCTCCGAGCCTGTCAACAGGACTCCTGCACCCCGTCAAACGGATTTCGGGCCTACACTCGCAGCAACAGCAAAACGACCTCCATTTCGTAAATTTGGCTTACCCACTAACTGACTTTACTCTGACCCCGGGGTCCCTTGGGTGGGAATCGCTCCTCCCCCCCATCACTCATCGCACCATGCATTCCACATTCGCCCCATTCACAAAGGCCTGCTGGCCCTCACTCATTCCTCACGCATTTTCCATTTGTTTCATTTAATCGCTCACATCACTGAACACTGCCATTCCACCAACTAAATCCCCGAACTATCTCGTGCTCCCTCGTCATCCCTTACACTAATGCACTTCCATTTAACTCCACGTAGCTAAGCTACATCCCCACTACACATTCAAAGTCTGTCAGTGTCTCCAAATTAATCTCATTTTCCATTTCTAAAGCTATCCTAACATTCCACTAACTTACCATTACACGGGCCCCATGAGGACTTGTTCCTGCCCCATTAGGCTGGTCTTACTAACTAACCCATTCCACAAGCTCATGCTTCCTTTGCCCTGAGAAAGGGAGTCTCCCACCCCTTTCCCAGGCTCGTGTACTCACAGCAAGGCTCTGCGAGCCTCGCACCTCTGCGGGAGCGGAAGTTCCAGCTCCGGCTATTCCTGCAAGACTGAGCCATGAGGGCGTAAGGTCGCCCTTATAGGGACTCAGGCGGTCCGCGTGGACGATCCAGGGGAGGGCTCATGGTCCCATTTTAATTTTGAGGACCACGTCACCGATTTGCGCCAGGACGACTCCTGGGCCCTGCCAGGGCAAGGTGAGTTTTGGGCATCTGCCCTTTCTCCTCCGGGGATTGAAGAACCAAATCTTCGCCCCCGGGGAGTACTCACTCGCCTGGCTCCGGTGGTCGTACCTGCGCTTCATCTTCATACCCGCCTGTTGGAGCTGGCGGCGAGCGAAGGCATGGACTTTTTACATGCCTTCCTCCAACTGACGGGCATAGTCCTCCCCTGGGGGACTGTCGGGACGCTCAGGCGTTGGTCCGCACAACAAATCGACGGGAGCTCGCAGCTCCCATCCGTACATGAGCAGCGCCGGACTACAGGCGGTGGCTCCATGTTGGGACGCGTGATAGGCCATCAGGAAATACGGGAGAGGTTCGTCCGAGTCATCCTGATTATCGGCCGTGAAGAGGGCCAATTGTTGGATAATGGTTCTATTGAACCTCTCCACCATACCGTCAGACTGTGGCTTCAGGGGCATTGTTCGGGTTTTACGAATTTCCAGGAGCCTGCACACTTCTTTTCGCAATTCGCTTTCAAAATTTCGCCCCTGGTCAGTGTGCAGCTCCTCTGGAATCCCGTACCGACATACAAGTCCTTCTACGAAGACCTTTGCCACGACCCCGGCTTCCTCGTTTGGAAAGGCAAAGGCCTCCGGCCATTCGGTGAAATGGTGCATCATCACGAGGATGTATCGATTACCTTGGCAAGTGGGGGGCAGTGGTCCTAAAATGTCCATGGCCACTCGCTCAAGGGGGGCCCCAACCTGATGTAGTTGGAGTGGGGCCCTCATCCTCCGTGCCGGTCCCATTTTGGCAGTACAGGCGTCGCATGCTCGACACCAGTCCTCTACATCGTGCCCCATGTTGACCCAATAAAACCGCTGGCTGACCCGAGATGTTGTTTTGGTCCTGCCCAAATGGCCGCCGGCACGGGTACCGTGCACTTGTTTCAAAATTTGGGTCTTAAATTGATCTGGGACTACTACCAGCCAAGAAGTTCTCTCTGAGGGAATCTCCACCCACTTGCGATACAAGATGTTGTCCCTCATTTCTGGGGTCTTCCACTGAGCCCAGTACGCCTTTGTTCGTGCCCCGAATGGGGTGATCTCCTCCCCACTGGGCCTCTTGTTTTCCTCGACCCACTTGCACATGGGCCCTATCATGGAGTCTTCCCGCTGGGCCGTGCTCCACGCCAAACCGCCAAATTCCTCCCCTGTGGTTCATGGCAAAGTTGGGCCTACCACCCGGGCCGCGCAGGCTGGGAGTTTCTGTGAGGTGTCCGCCAATTGGTCCCTCTCCTCATGCCTCCTCCAATATTTGTAGTTTTCTCCCAGACAGGGGCGTCGAGAGAGCGCATCGGCATTCCCATGAGCCTTACCGGCTCTATGGGCCACACTGAAATCGTACTGCTGCAACTTCTCCAACCACCTTGCAATCTGGCCCTCTGGTTCCTTGAACCGTAAGAGCCATTGCAAGTTGGAATAGTCAGTTCAATCCAAGAATTTCCTCCCATACAAGTAAGGGTGGAAATGGCTCAAGGCAGACAGCACAGCCAATAGCTCCTTGTGAGTAACTCAATAATTTCGTTCGGGCCTGCTCATGGCCCGACTGTAATACGCGATTACTCTTTCCACGCCCCCCTGTGTCTGAGACAAGACTGCACCCAAACCTTCCTGGCTTGCATCCGTGTCCAGGGTATACATCCCGTCATTGGTGGTGTACGCTAAAACGGCCGCGGATGTCAAACACCCCTTTAATTTGAGGAAGGCCTGATGGCATTACGTTTTAAACCAGCGTTATACGACCGATGGTGGTGTTTTTTAGCGTGCACCAAACGTACCCATAATGTATTCGACATGTGCCAGCGTTTTAGGCAAATTTTTCATAAATCGGCATACGCTGGCAAAATCGTCAAGGTGTGACAGCCCCTTCAGCACTCAAGCTCGCACTCCAATGAAATGGCTGTTAAGAAATGGCTGGCTTGGCAAGTGATTGCAAGCTGATTGGTAATGGCACATACCCGCAAAAACTAAACATTGCCAATTTCTCAACATTTTCAGATTTCACTCCAGATTTTGAGTTATTTAATCCACGTGATCTGATCCTCCAAACTCAAATTATGTTTCTATCACATACTTGAATTTGTTCGTGAGAGTAGATCATGGAAAATTGCATCATATTATGTATGAAATTGTTCCAAGCTCATTTGAAAACTATTGCACTTACAAAAGTGATGTTTCCAGTGATTTGTCGGTATGTCAATCAGGCATTCAATAAATGGGGAAAAAACAACATTTTGAGTGCTTTATTGTTAAGAAATTGTTGCGGTATGTTCCAACTCAAGGCATTGTTGACCATGCCGAACAAAATGGTGAATTAAGACACCAGCGAGGTAACCGAGGATGCGCCTTAAGACTCCATTGAGACCGAGGTGGCCGAGGATGCGCCTGACAAAGGATATAATTAAATAAGCCCCTTAATTATCTTTAAAAGGGGTGTTTTAATGAACCCAAACATCCAATTTTCACTGTTGCACTTCCTTGGAGTTGCCTTCGTAAGCTTGCAAAGTTTCAGGCTGCTCGGTTTCATGGTTTTGCAGCTATGGAGGACACACACACACACACACACACACACACACACACACACACACACACACACACACACACACACACACACACACACACACACGTTATTATAGATTGTAAAATCAAAGGCAAAATGATGCTGCTACAACAGGATTAGTGCAGAATATTGGGAGCAAAGGCTGGATTATAGCAGAATGGGGGGGGGGGAGGCAAAGGAAGAGTAGGTAGTGGAGAAAATGGGGAACAAAGGGAGGATAAGTGGAGAAAATGGGAGGCAAAGGAAGGATTCGTGGAGAAATGCCTGATAAAAAGAGACAATCATGTGTTTGGGAATTTTTTTTCATAAAAGATAGTTTCAGGAAGATTTGAAGTTGCCTTTGATATTTTGGTGCAATTGATATGGCAGATAGCTTACTGATGATTTTTGACCTTTTGTGGATGCTCGTTGGTGTGATGAAGATGTTTTCCTGGGTTTGGTGTATTTTGGTGGATATTACAGTGAGAATTTAAACGGGTTTTGTTGTCCTTTGTGCATTCGAGGTGGGAATGAGTTTCATGAAGACGTACATCGAGCTCGGTGATTCAGGCTGCTAATTGGAGGGTCGTCATGTGGACGCCCTCAACACATTGGCCTGCCTTCCCCATTCATTGCTATCTTATTTTCTAATGCTGTGAAATGTGTCTTAGAGTGTTGTCTCTGATATGATGAGGATGTCGGTGTTTGTTTCAAGACTGCTATGATTATGGGGTTCTGTACGAAGATGTTTGTTTTTCACACAGGATCATTTGCCCCACAAGGAGCCAGGTGCTGGTGAAGGTGTGGCATGCAGCGGCTCCGTATCTGGGCGGCAATCTGAGTGTGATCGTGTTGAGATGTCACGGAAAGGTGAGAGCGACAGATCTCGCATTGTGTTTGTAATTTGTATATTTTATGGTTGTACACAAGAGGCATTTTGTCCAAGACGAAGCCTTGCCTTAAGGATGGGGAACTGCTCAGAAAACTAGTTTCATTTTGTGGTCCTCCGGGGACAGTTTGTGGTATCCATGGTGACATGTCCCCAAGTGGTTCGGATCTGAGGCCATCGGGAGGATTTTAAACCTGTTTGAGGATTAACCAAAGCTCATTCACAATGGTGAGGCTTTCCGATCATGGTACGCACACCTTTTGGAGTAATTTCAATCTTTGAGCTCAGTTTCATTGCTGCTGTCTGTCTTTAGTTCGATCATCATTCAATTTTAACCGATAATTGTTTTGGCAAGTTCCACCTCACTGTTCTTTGTACGGGAATTTTTAAAACAATGATACTGAAAATTTCTTTTTTGCTCGTGTTCTTTGTTTCCAACTGACAGTCTGGAACACTTTTTTTCTTATAATTCTTTTATTGAGACACGCGACATTCTATAAACGACCCCATGGCACACAAAAGGTCAATTCACACTCGTCAGAAAAACTGCACAAATTCACCCTTTTTTAATTGTTAAAGTAACCGATGACCTTTTTGTAGCACAGGGAGGTGTGGTCAAGGTGATTTGGACGAGTGCGTTTTGGGGCAGATGTCGGGTCGCTACATATTTCCGAATCCCAGACGTTGATGCTGCCATTTGACACAGCATTTTGCCATGATCTCCGAACACCGCCTACCCCCTACCCCCTCCCGACTCGTCGGGCTCACCACCCCTCAAAAGTGTTTATTTTTGATGTTGTCTCGTATTTCGACATCTCGCGGTGTATTTAGAATCAACCATAATCGTGTTTATTGCCATCGCAGATCTACTTGACAATGGTTTGGAGTTGGGTCAGCTTACCCCCTTTGCAGAAAGTCATTAATGAGCAAGCTCCAATTTCTTTTTGCTGCCAATCCAATCGTAGCAGACTGATTCACCCATGACCAGCTCAGTTTCGAGAACCTTGAGATCCATAACGTAAATACTGCCAACTTCACTTGGATTTGGATCCATAACCTCTTGACCTCTTCAAAGTCGGTTCACCACTCGGCCATCTCCAATAACTGATTGGACGAAGTCAAAATTCACAATTGCTTCTCCACCGTGGTTTTTCTCCCCCATGAGGTTTTCTGTGGGTATATGCAAATAATAATCAACCGCAGGTTATAAACCGTCAAAAGAGTCTCAAAGATGCGTTTTCAAGCACCGAAGGGGGTCTTTCAAAAAGATATCGCAAAGATTCTGTGGGAAACCAGTGAACCGTTTTCGGTTTCGCTTTTGTTTGGCTTGATGATAACAATAAAAACGATTTAATTGATAACACATGATCGAACGTCTCTCTGAGGTTTTTCAGAATCTGAATGTCTCACTGTTATTTCAATCGTGATAAGGAACAATGTTTGTAGATCTCATGGCTGAACTGGGCTTTGATGAAGATTCGGAGGAGAAAGGTGAAAATCCAAGCACTCGTCAAGGTCAAAATGCAAATGAAGAAGAAGAAGAGTCATGTGATGATGAAGAGATGAACCTCAGCAATAATGGACAAGGTGAAAAGTTTGAAATGAGTGAAATTGATGTTGAACTGGGAGATGAAAAGAAGGAAGAGAGAGATTCACGTTGGAATTTTCAGGTATGGTAATTTTTATTTTTTTGTAATTGTTTCCCATGATATTTGCAATCCGTCGGTTCGTGTTTTCCCTTGGATGTGAATGTTACTTTGCGGTCCATTTGTTTTCCCAGACTCCTTGTGCTTTCACTGCAGACAAGTCCCTGCGTATAACCGAAAAACTGCACAACCTTCCTTCAAGTTTGGGAATGCGTCTGGCACCATGTAAGCCTTGTGGCTAAGATCATGTTGTTTTTTTTATTCCAGTTCATAGAAAATTGTCCAAACTTCATTATCATCCGATTGCAGCTTTAATCATCCACTTTTCCCGTTGGTCCCCCCACCTCCTCCACCCACCACCCCACTTCCCTCCTCCCTCCCCTAATCTTTTTAATTGCACACATTCCCTTGCAAGGAAATTTAATGCATGAGGAGGCCTTTGGGCCCATGAAATGATTGCCAACCTATGGTTCCTTGTCCATGCTCTATCCTTAAATGCTGAAGCAACACATAGCATTTTCAACTTTTTGCTATGACTCTACTCTGGTTCTAACTGCCAACCTCCCAGACTCTGAGCAGACACTCTAACATGCATTACGCCATACAGTCTGGTCTTTGGTACATACTGTTCTCAAACTTCTTCTTCCTCGAATTATTTCGTGTGGCCAATATGGATTGCACTAAAGTTTAATGTCCAAGTTGTGCAGCCATGTGGCTGCCTCAGGGGTGAGTTCATGGAGAGCTAAAAGTCCTCCCGATAACTTCCGCAAGCGACAGTGCGAGGTGATGTGCTCCATCATCTGAACTGCTCCACAGTCACAGAGTGCATCTGGACTCATCCTCCATCAGTGGAGGGTACTTGTGCAAAGGCCCTGTCCAGTGCGGAGCCTGTTGAGGACCGTCCATTGCCTTCGTGGGATTGTGAAACCGGGCTGGAGGAATGGTTTGATCATGTGCAATATGTTTATTTGGAGCTGTGGCAACCTCCCAGCTGGCCCTCCACAAGTCGGCTTCTCTTTGATGGGCTCCAGTAAGGAACTTGGCATCGTTCCTCGGTAGGTTTCGGGACTAAAGGCAGCAGCGTGTATGTTCAGTGAGAAGGCGCTAGACTGGAATTTCGGGAGACAAATGCGGCTGAAGTATTGGGATGATAGCACATCTCTACGGATGGCTGGCAGAGCAATGTTGCAGAGGATAGGAAGCCACTCAGTCTTTGTTGGCTTGAGGGTTCTAGACACTGTTCTCATAATGGGTTTCAACTGAATGTCGATGGCCGATGGTTTGGGCACTCGCCGACCAGACTGGCCCACAATACTCTGCTGTCAAGGATATGAGGGTAAGAGTTGCCGTGCGAAAGGTGTTAACGCAGGATCCCAATGATGTTTCGGTCAGTTTCCGGATGAGGTTTTCCCGTGCCCTGACTTCCTTCTTGCAACTTTGCGGGTTGTATTTGAAGGTCAGGATCCAGTCAAATGTAACCTCAAGGTATTTGGGATAACGGACATTTTCAACTTTCATACCACAGAATGTCACATCCACCTCTGAATTTGATGTGTGATTGTCAAGATGGTGGGTGCAGCTGGCTGTTTTGTTGGGGTTTGGGCAGAGCTTCCATTTGTGTAAATACTCCTCCAGTATGCCGAGATCTCGGGTGAGTTGGTTGCTGACAGATTTTAGGTCAGGTCCCTGCGCTACGAGTGCGATGTCACCAGCATAGGCGAGTTTGAAGGAGGTTGGCGTTGGCAGGTCGCTAACATCGAGGTTAAAGAGGGCGGGGGCTCGAACAGATCCTTGAGGGAGGCCATCGTTTCGTGTTCGAATACGGCTGATTTTGCTGTTGAGGCCAACGCGGATCTTTCAGTCCCCAAGGAATACTGACAGTAGTGTGATTGTTTTCTGACAGTGGAAGACTTTCAAGACTTTGAGAAGAGGCCCTTGGCGCCAGACTGTGTCATAAGCCAAAGAAGGTCCACCAAGGAGGTTGCCATCTTTTGTTTTCTCTGGAAGCCAGCCTCGATAATGGTGGAGAGGGCAAGGACCTGATCACCCGGGCCTAAAGCCCCCCTGCTCATCAGGTCGGAAGGCCTCCAGAGTGGGGGATAAATGGGATCGTGGGACCCTCTCCATCAGCTTTCCTGTCACTGATAGTAGAGCTTTCGGGCGGTAGTTGCAGGGCAAGTCTGTTGGCTTACCAATTTTTCGGATGGCAATAACATTAGCCTTATTCCAGGCTGCAGGAATTTGCCCTGTTTCATGGACGACAGTAAAAGGGCTACCAACCAGGTACGACCCTATTCTCCAGAGTTTTTAAGGAATTCAGGGAAAATTCCGTCGGCCCCTGGCGCACTTTTTGGTTGTCGACAGTGTGGCGTCAATGTCTTTCTTTGTATGTGGGGTTACCAGGTGGCTGCTCAGTGGGCTTTCTTGGGGGTAATCCCTTTTTACCTCCTGCCTTCGTGATTTGGAGGTCGGTGCCTTTGAGGTCTGGAGAAGGTGAGATCCGATGGAATCAGGGGAAACTCTTGAGATGGCAGCAGTAATGTTTTCTGTGGCACCAATTTTCCTCAGCAATGCTCATGCCTTGCAGCTGCTGTGGGTGAAGTCCATTGACTCCACCAACTCCTTCCAGCGCTTCAAACGTTCAGTGTCGAAAGCCGCAAATAATGCTTGCGCAACATCCGGGTTCCCAGTTTTGTTGTGCTCCTCTGGAAGCCTTTCAGTCTCCACTGTCCAGCAATGTGTGTAGGTCTTGCAGAAGCCATGTGGTATGGTATTGGTGGCAGCAGATTTTTGTTTTTTTTGTATACCTTGTCGAGGCTCGTATGAGAGATAACACACAGCGCACAGCAGGGGCAGGAGTGGGAAGGAAAAAACAGTGGGGAACAGAGACATTAGATCTTTGGAAGGGAGAAGGATGGGGCGGGGAACACGAGGTATACAAGCTGGACATTACAAGGACTTTCAGGAAGGAAAGCAGGGAATTTTAAAGAGGTTGGTTTGGGGTGGATTAACGGGGGTAGAAAAGATCGAGGATTTGGATGGGGGATGGGGAGGATTTGGATAGGTGGTGGTGAACAGCTGTTTTGAAGGCCTGGAGGGAAGAATGGGGTTGAATGGAGTGAGGGAGTTTATTCCAAAGGCAGGAAATAGAGGAATGAAAGAGTGAAGGTGAGCAATGATTTGTGATTTTGGTAGTTTTACCATCAGGGGTTGTTGGCGGACCTTGAGCGCCCTGCGGAAATGTGGTGGGGACAAATCGCAGACACAGCGGGGGGGGGGCAAGACCGGCGAGGAGGCTGTGGAAGACAGAAAGACCACCGACCTGCCTGCAGTGAGAGAGTGAGACCCAAAGACTCAGCCTCATCACGGGAGATGCCAATGATCCGAAATGCCTTGGTTTCCACAGCGTGAAGCCAAGAAAGGTGGGACGCAGGAGCACCAGCCCAGAAGGGAGAGCAGTACTCCATCAGGCTGCAGATGAAAGCTTTGAATGTGGTCAGGAGCTGAGGTGGGCCGAGGAAGGACTTTGCAAGACAGATGATTCCCAGTTGGCAACTGGCTTTGGAGGCCAGGTTGGAAATGTGGCTTTCCCAGGAAAGGTCATGGCAGATAGTAAGACCCAGAAGCTTGAAAGAAAGGACTTCCTCCAGAGGATTGTTGAGAAATTTGATGGGGGGGGGAGGGGGGTTCCAAACGGCCCTTTTGGAGAGACATAGTGAGAGTGTGAGCTTTGGATTGAAAGACATGTTCCACGTGTTAGACCAGTTTGTGATTTTATCCAGATCTGCAGTGAGCGAAGAAGCTGCTGCTTGCCGGTCTGAGGGTTGACAGATGGTGGAGTCGTCGGCAAGGAGATAAAGAGGATTTTCCACAGAGTCGGAGATATCATTGAAAACCAGAAAAAGAACAGGGCTCAGAATGCTCCCTTGAAGAACTCCAGCCTGGACAGGAAGAGGGGATGAAAGAACTCCATTTCGGGCCACACGTTGACTGCAACAGGAGAGGAAGTCTGCGAGCCATGATTGTAGATGGCCTTGGATACCATAGGAAGAGAGTTTGGTGAGCAGGGCAGGATGCCAGACCATGTCAAAAGCACGTGATAGGTCTTGGGATATGGCTCTGATTTAATGTCCGGCATTGAGGACCTCCATCCATTGTGGGGAGGGCAGAAGCAGCATATCCAGGGTAGAGTGACCTGGTCTGAAACAAAATTGATGATCGGATATCAAGCCATTGGAGAAGAGGAAGGATTTAATGTCTGAAGTGATGATGGATTCCATAACCTTGCTGATGATTGGGAGAAGGCTGATTGGTGTGTAGTTTCAGGGATCTGTTTTTGCACCTTTTTATGCAGGGCAGTAATGTTTTCTGATTTCCAAGCAGATGGCAGATGACCTTGAGCAAATGAAAGGGGTGAATAGAACAGAGAGCGGGCGAGTAAGCGCAGAGGAGCAGGTTTTAAGGACACGTGGGCTGATGCCGTCTGGGCCCGTTGCATAATCTGAGTCGAGGTTTGACAGCAAGCTCTCCACCTTGTCATGAGAACAGCACACAGAGTCTAGGAACAGTTGGGTGTGACTGGGTAAGGTGGGTACAGAAAGCGATGGGTTTTGGACACAATATTTTTGGACACAAACACCAACGTTCGGCATTTCGCCTTTTCACGGACGGTATCAGCAGTGCGGCCATTTGAGGTAAAGGAAGGGATGGAGGGGGAACATACACAAGAAACAGATTTAATTAGATGCGGCCAGGATTTGAAGGAAGTAGAGAGGTTTGAGAGTTCAGACTTGAGATTAGAAAGATTTTGTTTTCTGGCTCTCCTGAGGGTAGATCCACACTTGTTCTGAGCTTTATGGAAGGAACTGAGATTACCCTTATTTGGGTTTGCTTTCCATGAGGAAAAGGCAAGTTGTTTCAGGACAACTGCCTCACCACAAACTTCGGTGAACCATGGGTGGGAGGAAGTGTCGGACACCTGACGTCGAGAGGGGATAAATCTGTGCATGAGGGAGAGCAAGTTTCTTTGAAATAATTCCCAGGATGCGTTGATGTTGGAGAAAGTAGCGATGGGAGTCCAGTCTCGAAGTTAGATGGCTGCTTGGAGACCCAGCCAGTCGGCTTGAATGAAATGCCAGACTCGACGGTGCTGAGGTGTTTCTCTGATAAACAGCCAGAGAGATGTCCACTTTGACAAGCACGTGTTCAGAAGAACTGATTGAAGTGGACGAAGAAGAGCAGATATTTTCATGGCAATTTGTCAAAATCAGGTCCAGAAGAGATCGAGTACCAGTGGTTGAGATCCGGGTCGGGTAATTGACCAATTGAGTTGGTCCCAATGAGTCGCAGAAAGCTTTTGCTGAATTTTTTGCAGAGAGAAGGAGCTGCACAAATTCTGTGTATTTTGCTGGAACAGGTGGTATTGTGGGCCAGGGGTCTCCCCCCGAATCCCGGAATTGAAAGGTCCTCACCCCGGAGAACTCCGGGGTCGACGGGTCGCTTAAAGAACTGTGGTCGCCAATATTTCGACAGCGTGAGGTAGGGTCTATTCCAATTTACTCAGTACCACTTGTCAATTCCAATTGACCTAAGTACTCATGCCATCTACCGGGGAAGCCACACCCTCGGCCGGCTTTGTCCAAACCGATTCGCTGTTACCGACTCGGATCTGGCGTAACCGAGCTGGAGTTACCAAAGCCGCGCCGGTCCAAATAACAACTTGTGGCACAGACGGCCTCACTATTTCTCAAGCCCGCACCGTGCTGGGTCAATGGAAGAAACGACAGGCAACGAAACTGGTACATCTAATGGGGGGCAGTTCCATAATTTCGGACGTACATTTTGGACACATTATTAAGATACCACAGACACAAAGATTGAGAATATGGAACTTTTATTTGTGCCATGATATGACAAGTGTTTCGTAGAAAACAAGTAACAATGAAAAAATAGTGTCAACACCTTCATGACCTTGGAATAATTTAAAAAATACCATGGGTTCTGACAGACACAAAAAATGAATTTTCTGACTTTGTAAGTTCAATGAAAAATTTCTGTGAAGTGTGCAGATTTTTTTCAAAAAAAGTGCATTTATAATTTACAATTTTTGAACAGCTTGTACAATTCCCTTCAAAATGATATATAATTTGTGCTGATAATTTAATTTTGAAATATTGACTTCCTGGTTGACAAATTTATGGAACTGCCCAGGGGTTTATTTACAATAGGGAGGGAGACACAGAGCAGAGTTATCATGAATATGCAGGCAATGTACAATGAGCAATCAACACTTATACAATTTCTACTTGTAGGATGGCGTCACCACAGACACACACACCAAAATAAAATGGACCTGGATGGTCTTTATTTCGACCCTCGCAGCCAAGGGGATAGACAGGCTGGAGGGCTTTGCCTGGCCGGGTACCTGGCCGCCTCGTGCGGTTACACTGACTCCAACCCACCACGGTGGTACTCGAACCCATGACCCACGATCCTGGCTGCCACGAATGACGATCGAGCACCACGGTCCTGGCTGCCACGACCACCACCACCACCACCACCACGAGTAACCCCGGAAAAGACAGCAGACCAAGACCACTGACGACGATGACTGCAGACCCAAAGACCAAAGGGCAAAGAGCGAAAAGCCCAGACGACGACGACAACTGACGAAAAGACCAAAGGGCAAAAGAGCAAAAAGCCCAGACGACGATGACGCCTACAGACGACAGCTCGCCCCCTTTCTTATCCTTTCCAAAAGGAGTCGGGTATTGCAAAAATCTAACTGGAAAGAAACTTTGCAGCGCACACATGTAATTCCCTTTTGACATCGGGAGGAATCGAACTATACACATACTTGTTGAAATAACTAAGCTTCGGGGCTGCTGTCTGTTTGTGTGCAAATGGCTACCAGATTCGTAACAGTATATCCTCTATTGGATTCTTCCGCATGTTGGTTGTCATTTCACTCCCATTTTCAACCTTAGAACCTGCGATTTGCTGTGGGAACAGTCACACAAATTACTTGTCACCATCCATGACCTCGCATTGCTACCTGATTCTCCAAATCAGATGTATGTCTGATGCGATGTTACAGAGATAACATACTTACGTTTGAGTTGTCTCGTCTGTGATTGACCTGAATACATGAACTGTCCGCAGGCAGGCCATTTCTCCACAAAGTGCTCTCTTCCTCAGATGGATGTTAAGCTGGATGTCCCATCTGCTAGCATCAGCTGTTTGACGTGAAAGATTCCTCGGTAGCTTTCATGAAGAGTCGGCGAGTTATCACCACACTCTGAACGAATTGCAGATTCCTGCTTAAACCATTCTCGGCAGAATGTCAGGCCTGACCAGCTGGTTCGTCAAAGATTTGGTCCAACAACTTTCCCCAGCTGACCCCACAAGCAGTTGTGAATAAGTGTCATTGTTAAAAAAGGTATTCATCTCCATATCAAATGCCTCAGTTGTCTGAGATCTGTGTTTGACTTGGTGGCCAAATACGTCTGCTCGTTTTTGGCTCAATTCAATAAACCCTGAACATGCCCTGCCATTAAGTTTGTCCTCCATATCTTGAAGACAGCTTTTTGAAAGTGTTTTACCTTGTTTAAATTCTGGCACGTCCTTGTAAATTACTTATTCTTTGTCTCAGGTGATATCACAGACGATCTTGGTCTGGATGATGCTGAAGATCTTGAAGGTATTTTTGTACTGCTGTCTTGAATGGTTGTTGTTACTATTTAAACGTGACTATTTCAGTGACTCTTATTGACTTTGTCCTTTAAATGTATGTGCGTGCCTGTATGTGCGTGGCCGTACGTTGAAAAAAAAACAAACAAAAAAAACTTTCAAAGCGCATGCCACAAACAACAACTGCACAGGCCGTTCCTTTGCTCTCGCATGCCCGAATGTGCGTGGCCGTACGTGTGTGGCCGTACGTGCAAAATAGAAAAAAAAAAAACCTTTCAAACAAATACACAGGCCGTTCTTTTGCTCTCGTAAATGATTGCTGGATTGGGGCATTGTGTTTATCTATAAATGCGCAGAATAAATTGAGAAATTATTAGAATACAGTAAGTCATCACTATCCGGAAGTCCGTACGTTGTAACCCGTAATGGGGAACGCGCTCTAAATTGGCCATAAGTCGGGAACCACTTGTCCGATTAATTTCAAACCTTGAAAAGGCAAACAAACAGAGATTGCTGGAATTATAGATAGAAGATAGATACCGTAGGTGCAAAACGCCAAACAACGTGTCCTGTCATTGATAAATGTGGATCTCTTCCCCAACGGCCACGCCGCGCAGCAACGTGTCCTGTCATTGGTAACAAAATGGCGCCCTTTCCCCATCGGCCACACCTACGCAGCAACGTGTCCTGTCATTGGTTTGGTAAATAAGTGGCCATAACTTGGGAACCACTTGTCCGATTAATATCAAACCTTGAAAAGGCACAT
Source organism: Eptatretus burgeri (assembly GCA_024346535.1). Taxonomy (NCBI): domain Eukaryota; kingdom Metazoa; phylum Chordata; class Myxini; order Myxiniformes; family Myxinidae; genus Eptatretus; species Eptatretus burgeri. The sequence goes on from BROF01002243.1 coordinate 89,999, forward strand.
ACTCAGGTCCCCAGCAATATACCTGGCAAGTTTCAATTAGATCGGACCAGTGGTTGGCGAGAAACAGCAGTCACAGACACACACACACACACACACACACACACACACACACACACACACACACACACAGACAGATACCCACACACAGAGATTGCTGGAATTATAGAGAGATGACTTTGAATCAAAATCTGAATGGGGTTAGCCTGTTGTTGTTTTCATCTGAACGCCTGGCTCATAATATGGGGAACCCAGGTTCGTATCCCCAATACCATGTGATTGTCCCTCATTAGCCTGTCCCTCACATAGCGGAAGACAGGGTTTTGCAATCACATGTGTGTTTCTGTGTCTGTCCGGGCCCTAACCTCTTTACCATTTGAGCTTTTGCCCCCTCCCCACCCCCTTGGGGAATATTTTTTGATGATAATTGTGACATCATGGGTCATGTGGTATGGCAGCCATCTTGGATTACACACGAAAATTAATATCTCTGAAACCACTGATCGGAAAATTTTGAAACTTGCAACATATCAATGTACTCTCAATGGGGAATAAAGGATTGTAACGATAACGTCATTGGTGAGGTGGTTGACCAGCCATAAATGTTTTAATCAAAAATCCTCATTTCTCATTGAGAGTCAGTGTCTATCCAGGCCGTAACATTTTTACCAATTGAGCTTTTGTCATCAAATGTTTAACAAATCTTTATTATGAGAATATGGAGAACACGGATGAATAAAATGTACATTTTTGTTTTTTAACTGCCGTTTTGTCAAGTTTAGTTTGAGTATAAAGCAGATGCGGACGGGCTATGCATTTTGAGATGCTTTCTAGTTTATTTAAGTCCTTATAATTCATGTAAATGTACATCGATGTGTATGTTTCCACCCCTTTATCTTTGCATAGAGTGGAGCTCTTCTCATGCAGCAAGTCATTGCATCTCTGATCCTCAGTGCAACTTTCCTTCTCAGCCTACTTCACCTGATCTACCTGCGTTTCAGCATGAAAATGTTCCTGATTCATCATCAAGAACAGAAAAACTCACCAGCACGTTCCCAAATTCCCAACACACTGCAAATATTGGGGAGTATGGTTCGCCTCAGTGTGACCTTCCTTCTCAGCCTAATTCACCTGCTGCAGTTGCTTTTCAGCAGAAAGGTGTCCCTGATTCATCACCAGGAGCATTAGAACTCACCAACACGTTTCCCAACCCTCAACACACTGCAAATGTTGAGGATTATCGATCAGCTCAGCACGACCTTCCTTTTCGACCAATTTCACCGGCTGTACCTGCCTTTCAGCAGGAAGAGACTCTCGATTCATCACCAGGAAAAGTAAAAATCAACAACAAATTTCCAGTTCCTCAAAACGTTGCAAATGCTGATCATTTCAGATCATCAATTTCAACAGAACAGCAAAAACCTCATTTTTCCAGTCCAGTGGACTATTTCTTACCTGCTTCACCCACACCAGGAAAGAGAGCCTCAGAAAGTGGCGATTCCAAAAACGATCTGAGTTCCAAATTCACGCAGAAGTTTGAAGGTCCGAGCTCCACTGAAGAGCTGGAAAATCATTATGAACAACCAGAAACATCAGAGGATGCCCCAATGGGAGAGAGAACAAAACCTCTAAAAGACCGAATGATTCTTGCACCAGTAAGAGAAGACCCTCCTGTGAACAATACTCGAATTATGATTGAGCTTGAGGAACAAAGTGAGAGTGCGATGTCTGCTGGGCCTGTGGAGACATTCTCTGGAAATGAAACGGGTAAGTGACACTGCAGTAGTGAAATGAATTCAGCTATGCTATGGTACATGTGCATGGTTACATTGTGCTTGAATGTGAATGGTCTTTGGTTGCTGTCAGAAAGTCTTCCATTGAGGATTTTCATGAGGAATACCACCACAGAATGAGTGTAGAAGTCAAAATTAAGTCATTTTTTGAGATATCTTCGTTTCATAAAGATGTTTCAAAAACATTACGAACTCGAGGTTCATAGAACACCTCACCCCATGTCGTCTCGAAAAGGATGGAAAGGGTTTTCAGCTCTGGCTTTGCGTTTCCGAGCGTGATCTGTCTGAACTTTGTTTGTAAACTTTGAATGACAGGCGTGATGGTAACCATACAAATCTGATGGGTCGAATGGAACAGTCCAGCGCCGAGCCTTCTGCCAACTCTTCTCGGAGTGGGATGATCTTTGAGAAAAAGATGCACTAAACACCTTTTGATGAAGTCAGCTCAGGCGTTGCATCGCTGGGCACCGCCATTTTGTCTGAATATCGGTATTCCCCCGCCCTGAGAGCACGAGTGGCAAATTTCATTGGTCGAGACGGAGTACAATTTTGCCCGAGTACAGATAAACTGAAGGTTTTTGTAAGTGCAAACAAGGCAATTTGTGTTCTGCAGTGTTCAAAATATATAATTCATTTTAAATAAATAGTTTTAAAGGCTGTCGATAAAAAACAACAACAAACCATTGAATCAGGAGTTCACTGTCTTTTACACCAACTTATTTAACAGGTCAAATGACTTATTCGTACCTTTTGTTTGTGCCCTTAGTAATGTCCCGAAAAACAGAATGCTTTCTGTTTTGAATGCTTTTTATTTCCAATTTTGTTTGATGCCAGACAGACAGATGGAAGCAATTGCTTCGCCCCATCCATCCATCCATCCATCCATCCATCCATTGGGACCATACTCTAAGAAGAGCGTCGGTGTTGCCGAAGCAGTCTCCTTGACTCATGGGTACAATCCTGGACAGGTCACGAGTCCAACACAGGATACCAGCAAGCTGGCACTCATTTTGCCGACCTCGGAAGGATGACAGGCAGAGTCAACCCCACCTGGTGTTAATTCAGCAGCCAAGGGGGATTTGAACTCAGCCGCTGAGCGCTAACACGTGCAGGACGAGATGTCATACAATTTTCCCAAATTCAGAGCCAAAGTTCTGCTATACTGCAGCCATTGTGTGTTCTCCATTGTTCAAAACGTGAAATTCCATTGTAGTTTGGTAGTTCCTCAATCATTGACTGACTGACAGACACATTGACAGAGTGAATCAGTCATGTCAGCTTGTCTTTGCTTACTGTAAGTGGATAACATACCTCGATCAACGTCCTGTTGATTTCGTCCATTGTTCTATCTGTTTTAGTCCATGTGACCCAGGCCAGAAATTCCACTTGTCGGTACCATCTCAGGAAACCAATCCCAGTTATGATTTTTGAATTGGTGTGTATATATATATATATATATATATATATATATATATATATATATATATATATATATATATATCATATTTTGATGTGATAACCATTGCAGACTGGCAGCTTATTGGTTGTTGTCATCTCTGGAATGTACCCACCCTCCGCATTATGAAAGCGAAAAGGCAAACTCAGAAACATTCACGAATGATGCAATTGGTGTTTCCACATCGGGCGAGAATGAACTGAAAACCACAAATACATGTCTGAAATGCTTTATTTATACCATCCGAATAATCCTTTCTGTCATTCCTGAAGGCAGAATTTGTTTTATGGCAGAAAGGGGTGAACAATAGGGCCTATCAAAATGTTGCTAATGAGTGATTTTCAGTACATTTTAATATATAATATTATCATGCAAGTTCCCTGGGTCGTGCTACTGAACCGCAGTTGCCGACATGTACATGTTGTATGAGGAAAACATTTTTGAACATTTTACAAGTTTTTACCACAGTGAAAGGAATTGCCCTTCCCCTCCCCTCGTTCCAACAAGCGTCCAAAATGTGAAATTTACTGATAACCCAAATTTAACCACGCTACTGTGGCATGTTTATGTACTATGTTTTACTCATGCATATTTGTAGCCATGAATGTCCTTGTGATTGTGCCAAAACATTCACACCATGGATCAGTAGTCTCGTCTTCATCACTGTTATCAGCATCAGAGTCCTCGAGGTCGACAACCTCTTCCTCGACATCAGTGGGCTGGTTGCTGCAGGTTTGCAACTTGCAGATGTCAGTGTGCTTCAGGCTATTGGCAAGGCACGTACAGTCTGGGAGTTTGCACGACCGTCCACACTTGCAGGAAAGCAGTTGCAACACTGAATCCGGTGCTGGAGAACCCTGCATCCACTCGATGGCCAGCTTCCCGTCATCATTAGTGGTCCATCCACAACCCTTGGGACTTGGAAAATAGGGTTGGCATTGCAGACAGCGCCTCCAAATCGCAGCCTGGTGGTTTGCACGGAGAACGTGCATGAAGAGGCAGTCTTCACATGGTGGAAGCTGACTGGACTCTATCTCTCCCCGTCTGGCACAGAAGAGTTGATGTCGGAGTTCATTGACTTTCGTGGTGTTGGAAGACGGCACGTACATGTGGCAGGTGGCCTCTTGCAGCTTCTGAAAGACCTCGGTGGACACTTCCCATGAATGACCGAGCTGACTGAAGGCCTCTTGGGAGGTCTTATCCGACTTCATTTGCTTCAACGCGCCAATCTTTCCCCGGCCCTCAAAGGCACTGACTGTATCACAACCCGAGAACACGTGCAGTTCAACCAGGGAATCACAGACACTGTCTCGCATCGATCTAGCAAGATTGTCAATGTTTCGGAACCGTGTGCGGGTTTGCGTACCACACTTCTGATACACGGGGCATGGGATGTTCTTATTGAAGGCAAGACACAGCACGAGGACATCTGTATCTTCGGCAGTGATCACCACAGCCTTGTACCCAGCCTCTGCTGCATGCAGAGCATGCAGAGCATGCAGAAGCATTTGGGTGTCTGCTTCCTCCTGCGTGGACTTCAGCTCTGCCACTTCCTCCCAGTGATCCTTGGTTTTTTTTTTTTTTCCCCCCAAAACGTCAATATCTCAGTATGGTAAATATGCAAAATACATACACCAAGCTGCTCTTCTGGAACGGTTATCACATTGAAATAATCATGTAGTCCCTACCAATAACTTAGTAGCCCTAAAGTTTGGTTTCCTCAGATGGTACCGATATATGCCTGGGCCCATGGACTATTTGCCGATACAGAGTGATACTTGGCCTTCACGAGCAACACTATTTCTTATTTTACCATCACTGGAACACAAATGGAACAAAATTATTTTGACAAATAACCAACAAACCTACCTGAGCTGAGCTGATAGATAATGCTCTGCTGTACAAATATAAATTCAATTGGGCCGTTGCTGTTATGGACGCCACACTCATAAATGATTTCTTCTCGAAAATGTTGTGTGGCATTCACGAACTTGCACATCTGAGCTGCTGAAGGTTTTGCTTCTGTTATAGCAATGGAAACTGGAGAGTTCATAGAACACAATACCCCGTGCAGTGTTGAAGTATATACAGGAGGGCCTTGCCGTTCGTGGGGGTTACGTTCTTGAAAATCCCTGTGAACTGCAAATCCGCAGTGTGCAAACTTCGGTGATGATGGGGAAAATAGGATTAGGGATTTCAACTTTAAAATTTGTTCAAACTGTATGGACCCTTAAGTAACATTTTTGTGCTCTTTATTTTCATGAAATTATTAAGAACATAGAATAAAGTATTCTTTTCCTGTATTACTATTTGGTATGCAGACTGTGGGTGCTGGTTGCATCGTTGTTGGGAGCGTGGCTGTGCTGCTGATGTTTCCCCCTGTTTCTGTTTCTGTTTCCCCCAGTGCCCCCTGTTTCTCGTAAGCAGGTACTCATTTTGCTCACCTCAGAAGGATGACAGGCTGGTGTTATTTAATGAAAAAACAGGGGCTCAAACTCAAGAACCTACAATATTAAGCCAGCCACCTTAACCGTCAAGCCAACAACCGGCTTATTTTCCTGAATTAAGAACGTCAAATAAGTTTATTTTCTGGAGGTATTAAGATCACGAAACTCACTTTTAATAATAATAATGATGATGAAGTTGACCAAATAATGGGATGGCGATGTTAATGATGGTGACGATGAAGACGAGTTGATGGTCAAGATGGTGTCGGGAGGCTTGAGGGGGGTTCTTGTGTTGACCCTGCATATTAATTTGGTGAATGAATGTGGGAAATAGTTCGCCAATTCACGATTATCCGAGCACATAGACCGCAATCCGCAAACATGACCTCAATAAATTCATCACGATCAAGTGAATCTACGAAAGGGGAACCCATGAACGGCAAGCTCTCCTGCAGTCTCTGCAAATAATTAAAAAAATAATTCGAGAAGATGTCCTCCATGTTCCCTCTGGGGGTTCGTGGCTGTCCAAATTCATGTTTATAGAGTAAGGATGTTTTGTATATTGGTCCTTGTCATCTGAAACCGGACCAGCTGAATGGGCATCATTGCAATGGCAAAGAGCCTGTTCCTGCCAGGCTGCTCAATCAGGGTTGGTGATTGGCTTCCCAATGGCCTTTGGAATAATTCAAGAAGTGCACCTGTAAGTCGGGCCCAATTTGTCTGGAGCACGCATTTGCAATGACCCTCTCCCTCCCCCCGGCCGGCATACCCATGACGGCATTGATTTGCTGCCACAGATGGGCCATGGGGGACTATAAAATGGGGTGTTGGTCCCCTCTCTCCCTCTCTCCCTCTCTCCCTCTCTCCCTCTCTCCCTCTCTCCCTCTCTCTGCTTGTTGCACCATCTCCACTTGCCCTCACCCTGTTGGCTATGCCTGAGCTTCGCCAACGGTGGAGGAAGAGGACCTCGCGCTGCAAACCAACGGCACTCCGTGTCACCACCCTGTGGAGCTGCACATGTATGACTGCACTGTATCCTCTTAGCTGACCATATCGAGGATGATGCTGAGAACTTTGATTGAAAACCTGGTCAGCAAAACACATGTGGCCCAGGTGTGTTTTGAAATTGCATTTGTGCTGGTGCTACCAGTGACTCACAGAAAAAAACTGGATAGTGACCAGGAATAGGCCAGTGACGCTGGAGAGACAGCATTGGGAGCAGAATGCCTTGTATGCCGTTTTACCAAGCTGCATGATAAATGTTGCTTCTGGGACGCTCATTCAAATGAATGGGAAAAAAGGGAAAAACTATCTGACCCATGCCCCAAAAGCTCTGAATGGGAGATTCACTCCCTCCCCACCTCTCCCCTTCCCTCCCATACAAGCAAATGAAAAATTGAGATTTACTGATTCAAGCACATCTTCCTCGCCAACCCTCCCCCAACTTAATCACAGTCCTTTCAGATTTTCATTATCTCAAAGAGCGAACCAGCGAATATTTGTCCATGTTCTACTTTCAGGAATAACTTGATTTTCTTATAACATTCATTTCCATCGAGTATATTCACAAAGATTAACTTGGAACTTGGTTCTTGGTTTAAGTATCTTTGTTGAGCAGAGATAAAATGCTAAACTTCTCTTGATGCTCTTGTCTGTCCACCTCCTGAGCCACATATCATTTTGTCGATTCCTTATATTTTTCAGTCTTTCCAAATTCAATATTATTTATGATTTAATGAAAGTATGATATTTATTTTATGAAAGTTCTTCTGAAAATCATTTATACCAAGCTGTTTTATTTTGCGTTAAAATGAGTCAGCCGAGTTGAAAACCAAGCTCCCTCGCCCAAAGCAAAAATGCGACTCATTTCCGATGAAAAGACGCACCCCAAAAAACCCATTGTTTCCTGATTTCCATGATGTCATCAACTTGCCCTATTTTAACACGAGTTTTGGCTAGTTCCATTCAGAGAATAGAGTATTCAGAGGAGTCCTCCGACCTTGCAGATCAATCTTTTTCACAAGAGAAGAGGTGAGTCTTAAACCGATTCACTGTTTGTTGTTTTTTTCAGATTTAAATCATGAATGACTCATAATTATAGTATTTTTTTTCTCTGACAGGTTGTCCCCAAGAACAACATCGTTGATAAATGGTATTGAAAACGAAGCCAACGAATATCATGAAGAATGGCAGAATATGAGTGAAATCCTTCTGGATCTTCAATCATTTCGAAGAGAATTAAATGACATCTTGTCTCGGATGTTGGAAGACCTTTCACAATTTTTAATGACAATAAAAGAATAAAGGAGGTGTGAAGCGGAGGGAGGGGGGAGGGTTAGGGGGTAGGTGCGCTCCTCAACGACCCACCACTCCCCCTCATCCCACCCCCTCCCCTCCCCGTTTTTGTGTGTGGGGAAGGGTGGGGGGTGGGATGAGGGGGTGTGGTGGGTCAAAGGTGGGGGCGCACAAGGGGAAGGGGGAGGAGTGGGATGAATGGGTGTGGCTTGTGTGGGTGGAGTCAAAAGGAGGCGGAGCCAAAAGGGGGCAGAGTCAGGAAGGGGCGGAGCCAAAAGGGGGAGGAGTCGAGAAGGAGGCGGAGCCAAAAAGGGGGAGGCGTGAAGGAGGCGGAGCCAAAGTAGGCGGAGCCAAAGGGGGCGGAGTCAAGGAGGTGGAGTCAAGAAGTGGGCGGAGCCAGAAAGGGGGAGGAGTCAAAAAGGAGGCAGAGCCAAAAAGGGGGCGGAGTGTTTTATTTATTTTTTTCAATTATCTTTGTCTTTTGTAATTCCTGTGAATAAAATGAACCTAAAATCTTTCCCCTCAATCACGTAATTTGTAAGCCCAAGGACCTGCACTGATTACATCAACAATTTTTAAAAGTTCATTTGTCCATCGCTTTGGCCTCAGTCACATTTGCTCTCCAGCAAGGATACGGTGGCCATACGCCCTCTGAATTGACAGAAACGTGTGGCGGCCGCAGAGTTTCTGTGGTGGCCTTAGGGTGGCCCTACGCCATTTGGCTATCTTTTACAGGTCGTAAGGTCGCCGTGGAATTATAACGCAGAGTTATAACTTTTTTCATTTCTACATTCGCCGTCGCAATTCGACAAGCCGAAAAAAAAAAAAAAATTTACCCATTCGTTACCGTCCATCTGGCCTCATGTTCGCCTTAGAGCCCCCTGCGGTTGCCTTACGGGCACCTTAAGGCTACCTTGCGTCTGCCTTGAAAATTATATGGCCGCCGCAGGGCCCCCTTAAGGTCAGCGTGCGACATCAAATCAAAAACCGTATGGCAACCCCACGCTTTCGGTCTCCACAATTTCGAAGACCGAAGTCACATTTGCTTTATGGCGAGATACGGCGGCCGTACGCCCTCTGAATTGACAGAAACGTGCGGCGGCCGCAGAGTTTCTGAGGTGGCCTCATTGTGGCCCGACGCCATATGGCTATATTTTACAGGCGGTAAGGTTGCCGTGGAATTATAACTCGGAGTTATAACTTTTTTCATTTCAACGTTCGCCGTAGCAATTCGACAAGCCGAAACAAAAGAACTGGTAAAAAAAAAAAAATTAACCCATTCGTTACCATCCGTCTGGCCGCATGTTCGCCTGAGGGCACCCCTGTGGTCACCTTGCGGGCACCTTGCGTCTGCCTTGAAAATTCTCTGGCCGCCGCAGGAACGCCCTCAGGTCACCGTGCGACATCAAATCAAAGACCGTACGGCAACCCCACGTTTTCGGTCTCCACAATTTATAAATACGCCATGCAGCTCCCCGAAAAAAAAAAAAAAAAAAAAAAAAAAAAAACATGTGACTGCTCCAATGTGTGACCGTGGAAATACTGCGGCCGCCATATAATTGCTGGTGGCCATAGATTTTGGAGACCCCACGGCCGCCGTGGCAAATGTGACCGAGGCCTTCGTAAAACCTTTTTCAAAATGAGATTTCCACCTGCATATTCTTACGATATCACCAACTTTGAACTTTGGCTTTATGTCATTGATTTCTTTTTCATATTAATTTTGTAAATGTTTCTGATGGCTTCGTTTTCGTTGAGGTATGAATCGTATCCTTGTATTTATCCACAATGCTCCTTTCAAGTTTCAATTTAGCACTGATCATCTTCTTTATGATGAACCAATCAACTTTTTCTCTCAAGGTTGGATAAATTGTTCAACAGATCTCGATCCGCTTTGTGTTTTTCTTCCAATGTGGTGTCATTTCCATCATCAATATCGTGTCTCATGCACACATCAACCCTATTGATAGGTTTGCTCCACGGTTTAGGATTGTCAGCCTCATCTAATCTTTTATTCAAGTTTTTTCCTGGACCACAGAAAGAATACCCTGGTATTCCAGTTGTTGTAAATTGACTTCCTGATAAAAACTTTTGTATATCACCCTCTTGTTTGTGTTTGGTGATGAATTTACTCTTTTTGGAGCCACACACCGAACATGTGCCTTTTTGTATAACCCTATTATTTTTACTTTAAATATACGAGATATTTTTCTCTTGATTTCTTTTTACATTTGAGACAATAACTCATTTATTTATGTGAAAAATTCCGACAGAGTGTGTTTTGCTCAAACCTTTCAGATCTTTCCATTCAGGTTGCCACTGACAAACCAGACATAATCTGCCAAACAGAAACTTTCCTCCCCCAAGACGTCTCTGACTTTGAAGTATCTCTTCCTGGTTACTCCCTCCTCCGGTATGACAGATCTGAGCCTCGTCCTGGTGGAGGAGTTGCTCTCTTCATCAAAGACTCTATTCCTCACTCTCCATGGACTGCCCTCACTCCCCCACACCCCCAGGAATACATCTAGCTATGGCTTCCCCTCCACTCCCACCTCTTGTTTTTATGTGTACTGTAATGTCCACCCAACAGTGATGACTCCATCTGTACCTCACGATCCAAAAACATGGACCAACTTCTATCTTCTCATCCAAACTCTCTCTTCCTCATATGTGGCGACTTCAATTGTCATCATGCCAGTTGGCCAGGTGTGGGTCCCTCTCTCACCTGTCATGGCACTTCACCAAAAGCTTTCGGCGACTCATTGGGACTGACTCAATAAATCAACTTCCCGACCCGGATCTCAACCAATGGTACTCCATCTCTTCTGGATCTGATTTTGACAAATTTCCCTGACAATATCTGCTGCTCTTTTATCCACTCCAATCGGTTCTTCTGACCACGTCCTTGTCAAGTGGACATCTCTCTGGCTATTATCAGAGAACCACCTCACCGACGTTGAATCTGGCATTTCACTCAAGCCGACTGGCAGGGTCTCCAAGCAGCCATCAAACTTATAGACTGGTCTCCTATCACTACTTTCTCCAACATCAACTCATCCTGGGAATTCTTTCAAAGAAACTTGCTACCCTTCCTCCCGCCGTTGATTCACTGAAGCTTGGGGCGAGGCAGTTGTCCTGAAACAACTTGCCTTTGCCTCATGGAAAGCAAACCAAAATAAAGGAAATCTCAGTTCCTTCCATGAAGCTCGGAACAAGTGTGTATCTTCCTTTATATGAGGAGAGCCAGAAAACAACATCTTTCTCAGCTCAAGTCTGAACTTTCAAACCTCTCTCCATCCTCAAAATCCTGGTGGCGTTTAATCAAATCTGTTTCGAGTGTATGTTCCCCCTCCATCCCCTCCTTTACCTCAAATGGCCGCACTGCTGATACCACACATGAAACGGCTGAATGCCGAAACTCGGTGTTTGCAGCTAAATCATGTGTCCAAAACCCATCGCTTTCTCTACCCACCTGACCCAGTCGTACCCAACTGTCCCTGCACTCTGTGTCCTTTTCTCCTAGCAAGGTGGAGAGCTTGCTGTCAAACCTCGACTCAAATTCTGCAACTGGTCCAGACGGCATCAGCACATGTTGCTGATCAAACGCATCAAACGGCATCAGCACACACATCAGCACGGCATCCTGAAAACCTGCTCTTCTGCTCTTGCTCACCCTCTCTCTGTTCTATTCTCCCTCTCATTTGCTCAAGGTCATCTGCCATCTGCTTTGAAATCAGCAAACCTTACTGCTCTGCATAAAAAGGTGCAAAAACAGATCCCTGCAACCACAGACCAATCAGCCTTCTCCCAATGATCAGCAAGGTCATGCAATCCATCATTGCTTCAGACCTTAAATCCTTCCTCTTCTCCAATGGCTTGATTTCCGATCATCAATTTGGTTACAGACCAGGTCACTCTACCCTGGATATGTCGCTTCTGCCCTCCCAACAATGGATGGATGTCCTCAGTGCCAGACAGGAAATCCGAGCTGTATCCCTGGACATATTATTTCGAATTTGGAAGGCTTGTGCAGAGACAGACAGCCGTCCCCGTAGCTTAGTTATTTCAGTAAGTATGTGTTTATAGTTAGGGCCCCCTACCTGTGTCTAACGGGAATTACATGTGTGCGCTGCGGAGATTCGTTTACAACAACACGCCTTCACCTCTCTTTCACACACCCATGCCATCGCCCACATGCGTTCGGCCACGTACGTGGGCGGAGATTTCCATCACCTCAGACCGGGACTCCGCCCAGGAAGGCAGGGGCGTGCCCCTTGTCCAATCAGGCTACAGCAGGCTGTTTTTCCAATGACACGCCAGCCAATGAGAGTTGAGATGGCCACAGAAGGCGGCTTTCCCACGATGCGCCGGCCAATGAGGGTGGAGAGCGCTTCAGACGGCAATGTGCTCACCCCGGAGGAGAAAGGAATACAAGAAACGCCAGGCTGGGTGGTGAGGGTGGTAAAAGGATAGAGGTGGTGTGGTCGTCATAGTGGTAAAAGGGTCGTGGTCTTCGTCATGGTGATCATCATCATCATCATGTTACGGGTTTGAGTCCCCCCGAGCTGTTCATTGTCACCTCTGATCTTCTCATTGGCCTTGGTCGATTGGTGCGTGGCCGGTTGGAGAGCGTGGGACCTGATGCTTGGAGCGGCATCGTGTTGCGGGTTCAAGTCCCACCGAGCCAGATCGTCGAAGATCACACGAGGTGGACAGGTCCATGCACAGGCTCTGGTCTCTCGCTCACCTGTCCTTGAGCTAGAGGCCTGCAATAAAGACAATTGGTGTGTGTGTGTGTGTGTGTGTGTGTGTGTGTGTGTGTGTGTGTGTGTGTGTGTGTGTGTGTGTGTGTGTGTGTGTGTGTCCGTCTTTAAGTAGCAACTGGATAAGTGCTTTTGCTTGTACATTGACTGCATTTCTTATCGTCAGATAACTCTGCTCTTTGTGTGTTCCCTTTCCCCCCCCCCATGAAAATAAATCCCCTGTAAAATGTTTCAGCTCGTTTCTGTGTTTTCTTTGTTGGTTGAGCACGGTGAGTGTCGGGAAATTTGGAAGCGGCAAATTGTGCATTTGGACAGACGGACCTCGGCAACCATACGCTCGGGTTACGCACGGTTGCAGCACCCAAACGGCTCGTTCCGCTCGAGCTCCGCCGAGGGTGAATTTCCCCGGTAGTTTGGACGGCGTGGGTATTTTGGTAAATTTAAATTGGCAATCGACCCGATCCCACGCGTCCGAGCTATTGGCAATCTTCTGTCCGATAACGTACCCGTCGGCTCTGGAGTTATCAGGGATGACGACATATTAATTCCATGTGTTCGGTGGAGCCGACTCGACTGCCCCACCTCGTGGTCATGCTTGCCACCGAAACTCGGCCCCACAACAATATCACGTGCTTTTTACACGGTCTGGCACCCTGCCCTGCTCACCAAACTCTCTTCCTCTGGTATCCAAGGCCATCTCCACTCATGGCTCGCAGACTTCCTCTCCTGTCGCAGTCAACGTGTGGCCTTAAATGGAGTTCTTTCATCCCCTCTTCCTGTCCAGGTTGGAGTTCCTCAAGGTAGAGTTCTGGGCCCTGTTCTTTTTCTGGTTTTCATCAATGATCTTTCTGACTCTCTGGAAAATCCTCGAAATCTGTTTGCTGATGACTCCATCCTCTGCCATACCATCGGTCATCCCTCAGACCGACAAGTAGCAGCTTCTTCGCTCACTGCAGATCTGGATAAAATCACAAACTGGTACAACACGTGGAACATGTCTTTCAATCTAGACAAATCTCACACTCTTACTATGACTCTCTGAAAGGACCGTTTGGAACCCCCCCCCCAATCAACTTTCTCAATAATCCTCTGGAAGAAGTCCTTTCTTTCAAGCTTCTGGGTCTCACTATCTGACATGACCTTTCCTGGAGGAGCCACATTTCAAACCTCGCCTCCAAAGCCAGTCGCAAATTCTCTGTCGTGCAAAGTCCTTCCTCGCCCCACCTGAGCTCCTGACCACTTACAAAGCTTTCGTCTGCAGCCTTTTGGAGTACTGCTTTCCCCTCTGTGCTGGTGCTCCTGCCTCCCACCTTTCTTGGTCCGGTCCAGTGTTACCGAGCGGACTGACTGGAGTCCGACGGACCCAATGACAACTTACCGGCCCAAACGGCCTCACTATTTCTCAATACGCCCCGTGCTGGTCAATGAAGGAAAAACATGGACGACGAACTGGAACATTTAACACGGAGGTTTATTTTACAATAGTCAATAATCGGGAAGGGTGACACAGAGCAGAGTTATCATGAATAAGAAATGTAATTCAAAATGCACTAAACAATTCTATTTACAGATGTGGCACACACACACACACACACACACACACACACACACACACACACACACACACACACACACACGGACCCCGTGGGTCTTTATTCAGTAGAGCCGGGCGGGGTACCTTCCCACCTCGTGCGGTCACACAGACTCCAAACCACCATGGTGGGACTCGAACCCACGACCCGAAGTCCACGGCCCACCTCCCTGGCTGCTCGGCCGCCACTACCACGAGGAGCCCGGCAAAGGGCCGCAGACGACGACGACAGAGACCAAGCCACCACGACCGCAGACGAAGCCAATGACCACACAGACTGCAGACGAAGCTAATTGCCACCAAGACTGCAGACAAAGCCAATCGCCACCAAGACTGCAGACGAAGCCAATCGCCACCAAGACTGCAGACGAAGCCAATCGCCACCAAGACTGCAGACGAAGCCAATCGCCACCAAGACTGCAGACGAAGCCAATCGCCACCAAGACTGCAGACGAAGCCAATCACCACCAAGACTGCAGACGAAGCCAATCGCCACCAAGTCTGCAGACAAAGCCAATCGCCACCAAGTCTGCAGACGAAGCCAATCGCCATCAAGACTGCAGCCAAAGCCAATCCTCTCCTCTCTTGAGGTGGAAGCGATTTATTTTTCCTCCCACTCGCCTCATGAATGGACGGTCGTCTCGAGGGGTGTGTCGAGGCGTCTCGGAGGCCCTTCTCCCGAAGAAGCTCTGTCGTTGCTTTCGGCACGCTGGCCTCCCATTGGCTGGGGCGCGTGTGCGATGCTCTCCCTTCGCTCATTGGCTAGAGGAAACATCCCATGCCCTTCCTTGGAGCGGAACCTCAAGCTGAGGCGATGGAGGCTCCGCCCACACCTTCAGTCAAAAACACATGGGCAATGGCGACCCGGTTGAGTGAGGGACGGTGCCGTTGTTGTTGATGTCTAAAAACCTAACTAAAAATAACTCGTAGTGCACACACAAACGTCCCATGAGACAGAAGGAGGGATTCCAACTATAAACACATACTTATCAAAATAACTCAGCTTAAGGACTGCTGTCTGTTTGTGTCCAAATGGCTTCCAGATTCGTAACAATACCACCCCATCTTCCTGTTGTTCATTCAGTTTGTATTCCTTGGCTTTGTATAATTATGATCCAATTTCCTTCCTTCTTTGTTGTATAAACTATTGCTTTACCATCATATAATTTCCTGTTCCCGAAATCGTGTATTTGTTGTTTGCTAATTGTGCTTCCACATATCTCCTGATTCTTATCTTACCAAGAGGGTAATATTCTTCTTTACGAGACTGATTAAAATTGTGTAGGTCTTCTAAAAAAAAGTATGTGAGACTAATCATTACACCATTATCTGTATTAATCTGTAATTCTGTTTTTTCCAAAAGCAAACAATGTCTCAACTTCTTCACTCTCTCCTCTTTCAATGTATAGGGAAGTATCCACTCTATTAGACTTTATAGTTTCCTTTTGTGCACTCAGGTCAATCACGTAGATTGCATGCAGGCTTTTAAATGTTGTCAGATCCAAAATGGGTTCTTTATTTCCATTGCTTTCACACACCTTTTGAAAAGACTTGGATGCTTCAGCACAATCATTTTTTCCCCAATTCATTTCCAATCTATCTCGTGGATAAAATGTTCCATCTCGAGAAACGCGAAGTTGTTTCTCTTTAGCATTATCAGTCAACGCATTATTCATATCAGTCGCAGTATCACCATCTGTTTTTTTTAAGTATGAGCCATAGGTATTGTGGCTTTCCTTCCAGAACACCCAAATTCCACATGTTAGTGGTTTGGTTCAGTTTTACGTGTTGATATCTTCTTTTAAGGTATGATCCATTGAGTGGTTTCTTTGAGTTAAGTCTTCGATTCAACATCTCTTCCGTTTTAAAATTAGGAGTATATTCACAAATATACCAACTCATCTCATCAATACCAAATCTATTCTGAGCACCAACAGCATAAGCAGCATAAAATAGTCATCTATTTTCATGATCATTCCTTTGTAGTTGAAATCTAATTTTAGGTCCATACAGAACTTTATCATGATCACAAAATCCACATATACCTTTAAGAGGAACTGCCAAAGTAAAAGTATCACCTGTTTTTGTATCATCATCATACATTCCTTTTCTTTGACGATATCCAGGGTCTGTGTTTGTTCCCGTTGCCAAATCAGGAATAAAACCGTCGACAGCTCCCTTTCCCATTCCACCACAAAATTAATATCGTGTAAATTTCATCATTTTAGATGTAGCAGAGACATCATAAACCGCTTCAACTTCCTGTGTTCCAATATAGAAACAAACACAATCAAGCATTTTCCAGAAGAAATCATTTATTAGTGTGGCGTTTGCGTTATTCGCAGCCTTCGTGAATGTAAATTTACACAACAAAAAACTTTCATCTGGATTCAAATAAGTTTGTTGATTATTTATTTCAAAACTTTTTGTTCCATTTGCATTCCAGTCTGTTCCAGTTATGGCATTTACCTTCAAGTAGTCTTCTTTTTTGGTGGAGTTTGAGATGACAATGGTATCATCTCAATCATAGATACCATCAATTGCTTCCATACTTGTATTTATTGAGGAAAAAAGATGTTAAAACTTTTGAAACCCTGACCCAAGTATTTGAATTATTTTCTGTCATTCTTAGGGAGACAACTGAGTTTTACCTTTCTTCATTTCTTTTTTGTTTGCAATTTATGGGATTCCTTTTGGGCATCTTTTATGCTCTTTACAGCACCCGTGACATTTCCCACAGCAGAAGTAGTTGAACCAATTTGGTCTTTGTTTAAGAATAGTTGAACCTCGACCCATGAGAGTATCAATTATCCCATCTCCTTTTTTTCTAAATTGATGTCCTTCACCCCGTTGTCTCTTTGTTTTATAGTATCCTCGACCAAGATAAATACCTTTGCCCTGAAATTTTGGGGAAAGGGACATTCCATCCCCTGTAACTATTTTATATTTTCCCAACTCGTTTCCTCACAATAACCATCATATTTATTTCTTGGAAAACTTCACGTCAGTGAATTCTGATGGATAAAATTTCTCCATGAAAAGAAATCGTCCGATTATCTTGGTCGGCTATCCTAAAATTTACTCTTTGTTTGGTTTTTCCAGACACGGGAAGATAAACCAGATTTTTGGTTCCATATTGAATTTTTATCCAATTGGGGTTGAGTATGCATTGAATGACAATATTGTATTTGTTCTTATTCCATCATTATAAACACCATCGATCAAATCACAGTGAATTTACACCGAATTTATGCCTGAGGATATTTGAAAGACGTAATCACTGTGAAACGTCCCATTAGTTTCAATCTTTTTTTGAGGAGAAACCCAATAACTCTCTGAATGAATTATCAATTGTGAAATCAACCTTGGAGTTATTTTTAAGTTTAATCGTTGATTTTGAATATCTATAATAATATTTTTGGTTCATCATCCTGTTCTTTCATGAGGTGAGCAATTTCGGAAGATATTTGAGAAATCTCATCTGCTCTGGGTGAAACTGTTATCATTTTTTATTCACTTCCCAGATTATAACTAAACATCGTTTTTCTCTGTGATATTAACCAAGGTATTATAAGTTTGCATTGACAATAAAGATGCCTCATATTCTTTTGCTGCATCCAGTTGTGGTGAGTATGGAAATGAAGATGTGTGGTCGCTTGTTGTGAAATTAATACAAAGGATTGTGCTTCTCATCTTATTTAATATGGAATAAAATATCTTTGTATTGACATTTATTTATTATTTTCCTGTTCATCAAATGGGCAAAAATGGCTGATGGTTCATAAAAACAATTGTTATTTCCAGCCGTCTTACTTCCGAACGACAATAACAGTCTATTTACTAATTGTGATGGGTCATTTGGAAAAAACTGAAACCTGAACCAAGCCTTCTCAAAGCCTGAATAATGTGTTTCTCCTTCTCATTCTTCCTACTTTAACCAGATATATTGACCCCATAATTAAGAGAGCCCAGCAAATCAATATATACTCTATCATCCTTATTTTTCATATCCATTGCTTTATAAATATACTTTGATTCACAGTTGAACCTTGTCTTCCATCTTTTCTAAGAAGAAACATTAATCTCAGAGTTAACTTAACAGGTGCTTGAACAGAACTCAAGAACTTCAATTCATCATTAAATATCAATCCCTTTTCTTGAACAAGATGGAATGTTGCACGTTGTTCTGTGGGAAGGAGTCCTGCTTTGGTTTTTGAAACTGCTGAATATTCATTGTTTTGATGAGCCTTCACAATTTTATCAGGGGGTTGATTTGTCTCTTCCAGTCGTTGAAATAATCCTTCATCATCATAATCTAATTCTCCAATATTCTCTAATTCTTCCTCCATCATTTGACTGAAATCTTTTAACATTTGAAATTTTTTAGGAGTATATTCTATTGTTCGAACTGTGGAAGCATCTATAATTTTTTGTTGGGAAGTTTTTAACAGTGGTTTAATATTTAAACAGTGGTTAAAATAACTTTTTGCGATATAAATGTGATGAATTCAACGTACTGTGATATTTGTAATCATGAATATAAATGTGATAAAAAAACACCTTCAAACCAACAAACACATTCAATCTTTTCAGACTAATATCTCCATTTCAACAAGAAACAAAACATTGTGATAGATGCGATGTTGATCATCTTAAAAAAAAAAAAAATTGTTGACGCCTTCAATCACGCAAAGACAAGAAGAATGAAGAAAGGGAAGGGGCAACTAAATTCTCTGTTGAAAACAATGATGGGGCAAAACAGGACAAATAAAAACAAGATTGTTTCACTTTGAAGACTCTGGGCCATCTTCAAAAAATAATGGAAGCTGTTGATATGGTTAAACAAAGTATTGAAACTGTAATTAAAAACGCATTCAGTGAAATGAAAACTTTTAAGTTTATATTGGAGTAAAATTGAATATGGTAAGAGAAGGTGATGAAACTCCTCCCAATATGAGGACAAATCCTCACTTTATCGCATCATTTCAAGATTTTGTAAGATGTGATGTTTACGATGAACTCCAGAGACAAGAACAAGATGTTGATAACACTGTCGTAGGTCATGGATTTGCCATTACAAAAATAATCTTTTTCGACATACACATCTTAAAATCGGATCCTTTAAAGCTTCTTCTTGTATTGATTCACCAAAAGAGATAAAACTTAAGAAAGCGGTTGTTAGTATTCAAAACAAAGATAATATATGTTCTCTATGGTCTGTTCTTGCTCACTTACATCCTCTACAATGGAAACCTGAAAGGGTTAAACATTGTAAGAAATACGAGAATACGCTAAATGTTAAAGATTTAAAGTTTCCAATGTCATTAAGAGATATTCCTAAATTTGAGAAAATGAATAATCTATCTGTTAATGTGTTTGGATAAATGCATACAAAGTTGAAATATTAAAAAATTCAAGTACCAATGCAAATGATGAAACACACATTGACCTTCTCTGTTATCGTTCGGGGAAAAATTCACATAATGCTTGTATCAAATCCAAATATGTCAAACACATTAATATCAAAAGCATACTCTTTGTGGTTTCTGTTATTGTATAAAATCATCTGTTGGTGATAAATACAAGTTGGAACTTTATAGAGGAGAAGATGCTGCAGAGGAGTTTGTAAGACAATTGAAAAGACTGTACAAGACGAAGAGAAATAATGGTTTAAACCTCTAAACCAATATCATTAAAAAGGGAGAGAAAAACGAATTTCGGAGGAACAGTATCGATCATATTTGGGAGGAGAAAATTGAGGGAGAGGTCAAAGTTAGAGATCATCGTCATCTTACTGGTAAATGTGGAGGTCCAGCTCATTGCCGTTGTAATCTAAATTCCAAGCCCCCAAACTTTATTCCTGTCTTTCTTCACAGCAACGCTCACTCTGGCATGCATATATTTATAAATGAACTTTCAAAGACATCTGAAGATATTTCTGCCATTCCCAACACAGACCAAAAATACATCTCATTCACAAAAACAATTCATGCACCCCCCCCATCACCTATATCAGATTTCTTGACACATTCAAGTATATGGCAAGTCCATTATCTAACTTAGCATCAAATATTAAGAACTCACCGAATCTTAAATCACATTTCTCAAATCAAGAAGAGATTGATCTCTTATCACAAAAGGGAATATATCCGTCTGACGATATGGATTCATTTGAGAAGTTTAAAGAAACCCAACTTCCTTCAAGGGAAAGTTTCTATAGCAAGTTGAATAAAACTCTTATTTCCGACAGAGATTATACACAAGCTAAAAAGGTTTGGGAGAAGTTTAATATTAAGAATCTTAGGGAATATCATGATTTATATCTTAAAACTGATGGACTGTTATAAAGTGATGTGTTCGAAACTTTTAGAACAGTCTGTCATAATAAAAATTCTTTTGGATTAGACCCCGTTCACCATTACACAGCCCCGGGTTTGGCTTGGAGTAAAATGTTAAAAATGACAAAACAAAATTTGGAATTAATCAGTGATAGAGATATGCTTTAAATGAAAGAAAAGGCTCAAAGAGGAGGAATATCTCAAGAATGTTCCAAGAGATATGCAAAAGCAAATATCAAATATCTTCCTGATTATAATAAGCATGAGGACAACTCTTACCTGATGTATTATGATGCTAACAATTTGTATGGGTGGGCTATGTCTCAATCTTTACCTTCTGGGAAACTAAAATGGGTTAAAGAAAAACATTATGAAAAAGTTTTACAAGACATTGTTATCTCCTCTCAAAAATAATTGGATGACGTTGAAGTTGGATATTATTTTGAGGTTGATTTAAAATACCCAGAACTTCATAACAAACATAAAGACCGCCCCTCTGACCGTGAAGACCGTACATAAAGTGAAGACCAAACATAAAGACCGTGAAGTGATTACCAACAGTCATTTTATATAAAAGGTAAATCGACATAAAAACTACTTACGACATTCAATGATAAAGAAAGTTATGTTTTGCATCAAAGGAAGTTGAGGCAATATTTATCTGCTGGATTGAGAGAAAGGATAATTCATAGAATTTTGAAATTTAAACAAAGTCATTGGTCAAAGAAGTATATTGATTTTATTACAAACAAGTATGAAGACGACGATGGTTCATGAGCGGTATTTGACGATGCAGATTGTTTCAGAAGTCAAGGATGAGACAATGTGATAATGTTTGACCAAGTTATTAAAATGATCAACATGATGTTTAACCAGTGACAGGTTATTAGCTGCAAAATGTCGAAAATTCGGTTTCGTTCAACAACTTTCAAAATTTGACCTTTGCATCACCTTTAAAGGTCACAAAACAATGTTGTGGACATTCAAATAAGGAAACAGCATACGTGCTATAGCTTATTGGAGTTAGTTCGTCGAAGAAGGTCGAAAACCCGGTTCGATTCCCACAACTTTGAAAATTTGACCTTTGTGAACTTGAAAGGTCAAAGGTGAAGGATTATGACCTTTGGTGCCAAACTTCTTCTGGAACATTCCAGGAACAATATAACGTCATATAGGCTATATGGCATTTCGCACTCCTTGGATTATCCATACTTTGATGAAATCAGTGTAAAAACAAACTTGAAGGGGGCGCCACGGGCAAGGTGTTCGAGATAGAGCAAAATGGTTTCAAGACTTTAGGTGGGGAATGACCTCAAGATTATGCATAAAAAATATTGTCATCCGAGCTCTCAAAGTTTGAGCGGTCGTATGATTTTTATGTCAAAATTCGAAATTTTCTAAGTTCTTGACCTTGTGACGAAAATGAAAAATCGAGCTCCATGGGGCTATGCAGGTGCCATTGGGGGTAACCAAATATTGAAACCCCTGCCATATTCAACAAACCCCCGAGGAGAAGATGCAAATTGAAATTGGCGACCCCCGAAAAACACAATTCGCAATTTTCTAAGTTCGTGACCTTGTGACCTTGACCTTGGGACGAAAATGAAAAATCGAGCTCGGTGAGTCTATGCAGGTGCCATTGGGCTTACTAAATACCGAAACTCCTGTCAGATTCGACAAACTCCCTCGGAGAAGATGTAAATTGAAATCAGCGACCCCCGAAAAACACGTGTTTTTTTTTGGCGTGGCTTCGCCCATAATGAGCGCACCATGCCCATTCTCAGGAAAACACAATTAGGTCATGATATAAACCTCCCACCAAAATTTTATCAGGATCGGATCAAAACCCATGGAGCAATGCTCGGGACAGACATACAGACTACAGACATAGACATACAGACATAGACATACAGACATAGACATACAGACATAGACATACAGACATAGACATACAGACATAGACATACAGACATAGACATACAGACATAGACATACAGACATAGACATACAGACACAGACATACAGACACAGACATACAGACACAGACATACAGACACAGACATACAGACACAGACATACAGACACAGACATACAGACACAGACATAGACACAGACATACAGACACAGACATACAGACACAGACATACAGACACAGACATACA